>APFE030981833.1:0-21441 GCA_000404065.3 Pinus taeda
CTCAAGCTTGTCCTTCATCGACCTCTGCTCAAGTGCACCAACCAAGTGTCCATTGACTACTCTCATAGAACTCAACTTCCACACATCCTCTGGATTGTCACGGTAGTAAGCCCCTAGTCTGTCAATGTAATCAAGCTCCTCTTGATCAATCAAAACGATCTTCTTCCCAAGAAGCTTCCCCTTTATCTCTTCCTCAATCAGCTTGATTTCGGCCTCCAACTTGGCACTTTCCTTCCTTAAGCGGGCTCTTTCATCAAAGAGCTCTTGAAGACCAAGACCACTTCGTTGGATCTCCTTATCAAGTTCCTTGAGTTCAACATCTGTCGTACTTCCGCATTGGCTCTTGAGTTCTTCAAGTTCCTTCCTTAGTTCCGAACAGCCTTCCCGAATCTTCATGTTCTCAGCCTTCATCGCAACCCAGTTAGAACTCCATTGTCTCATTTGTTCCAACACTTCGTACCTCAAGACTTCACCCGGTTCATGGCTAGACTCACCTTTCGTAGGTGTATCCACCATCTTGCCTTTCAGTCTTTCATCCGGCCCCTGCATAATGAACCAGTTCTTGTTTCACTTGAGTGTGAAACCACTTCCTTCACCTGCAAGTACCATACTTCCACGAGCAACCTTACTTTGATACCACCTGTCACGCCCCCAAGCCTATGGTGGTCTTTTAACCGTGCCGGTGAGGTGCAGCACCACCGAACACTTTCTTTTTAACAATACTTGTGCACATGGACTACGCCTAATTCACAACCATGTACTTAGTTTGTATTTCGCAACCAAGTATAAAATGCATTAAACCTTTATATCAATGATCACCCATACTTAATCATTATCCACAACAATTATAAAAGAACAACAATCGCACGATATAAAGGGGAGGGACAAATCCCGAACAGTCTGCCCAACAATTCATATTATATCAGTTTTCAATAATACAACGCTCAAGTGTGCTTGGCAAACTCCAAGCCAACACTTAGCCAAATTTACAAAGATAGGCAACCTTGCCTTACAACAGCTTTATGCATCCCTTGTACAAAGAATGGTGCTCACACGAGCCACCTACAACCCTCTGCCAAATCTTCACTAAAACCCTACCATAGAACCACCTCTGCACAACCTTCGACTTAACATCAAGTCTCCACCCAAGCGTACAAGTCACCAAGGCAAGTGCGCATGAGATGTGAACATCTCCTTCCAAGTGCGCACTTTCCACTTGCTCTACAAAGATATGCGAGTTGTATTCGTTGTTCAAATGAGCTCACACGCTCACATGTTTATATGCTCTTCAACGTGGGTGAGGGGTGGGTGGTAGCCCCTTGGCCGACCCCCAAATCTGCCATAATGCAACCCCAAACGCCTCTACTACAAGTCGGCTTTGCCATGTGCAAGCCACTCTCCAACGCCATATAAAATCGTTCAACACTTAGTCGCATAAGTGTTATATCGTTCGGTCGATGTTGCCTTTCGTCGCATTGCTGTTCCAAGTATCGTCGCTTTTTGTGTGAAGTGCCTTCGTGCGGTCGTGCACGCCCACCCTGTGTGTGCGCGCGCCCGGGCGCCCGGCGCCCGCCCGTCGCAATATCTCCAAGGCGTTACACAACTAGTGTGGTTCATCGTCAGGACAAGTTAAGGAGACAGATCTAGTCTTGCGCGTTAAATAGTTCGATCGGAGATTCCAACAGCTAAAACCGATTAACGTCTAATTTTGACCCAAGGACCCTGTTAAATTATTATTATTCTTATTGTTGTTGTTATTCCCAATATTTACTATTTTATTAGTGGAAGTAAGTTAAACTAGGTAAAGAATAAAATAAAATAATAGTTTATTTATTTAAATTCATAAAAATAATTATATAAAACAACCTTTATCCTTAATAATAATTATTATCCTTATGGAACAAAGATAAATTAGGTAAATAAATCCCATATTTACTTAAGGTTAGTTTAAAAATAATTTTATTACAATATTTAATTAATTATTAAATATATACATACATATATAACTATATTCAATGAAGAAATGTCAATAAAAATAGTTAATATAAATAAGTGGAGAAAAGAGTTAGTATATAAGAATAATAGAATATTAACATATAATAATGTATAATAAAATAAATAATAAGTACCACTAATAATAATATATATATATACTATATAAGTCAATATCTAATACTAATAATATATACTAGTATACCTAATATAATCTTTATACCTAATATTCCATTAATATTTATTATTATATTTAAGGAATTAGGTAAATAAATACCATACTTACTTAAGGTTAGTTTAAAAATTAGCTTATTACCTTATTTAATAATAATTATATATATACACATATATATAATGTATAATAAAAATACATAATATATATTGGTAAAAATAGCAATAAATAACCATTATGTGTTAATAATAATCATATATATATATATATAATAAATTAATATTCTAATAATAATATTAAATACTATAAAATATAATAATAATATATTAAAATTAAAACATATTAGTCAATTAAAATAATAAAAAATAAATATCTATATATATATTTTATATATATATTATATATATATAAATTAAATATAAGATAAGATAAGATAAGATAAGATAATAATTTTTATGTCCAATTAATAACCACAAAGTAGGTCAAAGGGACTGTTGAGTACACTAATGTATATACAAAGCGGGAGAACCAAACAGTCTGCTATAAAAGATACAATGCTTGAAGTAAATCAACATCTGGCCCTAGCGGAGAAGATCCAGGAGCTAATAGGTTCACACCCATCTCTCCTAACATCTAAGGCTGAACGAACAATATCGAAGAAACTTAACAAAGTCTGTTGGCCCAATGAGGCATTGATGGAAAGTGCAGAGTGTCCACTAAATCGTTCACTGGGGGGTTTCACGTGCTGCTGAACGTTGGATGACCTAATCCGTCTCCCAGGAACGGATCTGAGACTGAACAGTGTTGAGATCTCATGTGGCAGGGCGAGGTCCCACAAAACCTCACTGATTTGGAGTCTCGATACGTATTGGTATCAATCGATCTCTTGGTTCCCTTGTCTGAAGGTAGTACACTGAAAAATGTCGTGATTCTCTGTGTGGGGTCTGGTCTGATGAGACGCTGAAGAATATGCACTTAGAACGTAAGAGCCTCCTGCATATATAGGGCCAAACATCTCTGATCTTGTTACCGGAAAAATTCGGCAAGGGTCCGAGAATCTCTGAACAAGCAATGGAACCTTCCTCTGATCTCGTAGTAGACAAGGCATCCAAGAATGAAGTGCACCTCGGTCTCCACTTGTTGTAAATGATATACCTAGTAGAGTTTGTCTAGTCTATCGACCTAGTGGTCCATCTCTAGCTGAAGTCTATGAGAGCCTACTTTGAACTGGCCTACTTTGTTTCTAGCCGAAGTCTACGAGAACCTATTCTAAACCAGCCTAGAGGAATGCAAAGAACATGCAATCAATGGTGAAACATATATTGGGATTGAACAATGAGCCTGCCTCTCAACCCAAGAAGGGCTCAGCATAGAAAGCCATCTTTGGACACAACCCTCTTGGAGGATTGACCGAAGTGAGACATGTGAGCTAGTTACAGAACCAACGCCAGCAAATTCACTGTCTTCCATTATGGTCAAGCTGAACCCCAATCTGCTCAAAATAGAGGAAGGCGATTGTTATCCTGGCTGCTGCAGAATGTCTGAAATCCTAATGAATTAGGAACTTGTCTTGCTGTTGATAATCTGAATCTCAAGAAAGTCGTGATATCTTCAAAACCATTCAGAGCAGAAGATTTTTGCAATTTCTGAGTACCAAAGGCGTCATCCTTTACATTAACAACTATCAACTTAGAATTTTTCTTACTCTAATATTAGACAGGTCATCTTAATTGAGCAAGAATAAACGCGTGCTCAAGAAAGAACCCTTGAGCTAAAACTCCCAAATACATTGAAAACATACAGGTTCATGTTCAAATTACATGGTCAACATACAAGTTCATGTTTAAATTGTCAAATTTTGTGACAATGTAATTTGAATAAAACTCATCAAGTTCTATAGGATAGATTCAATCAAGTTTATCTTTAGTAATTATGAGGAGTGTTATGTGTTATTCTCCTCACCCTAGTTCAGTTTTTGCATTGCTTTTGGATTGAGAAGAAGTAATTAAAATTTCCTTATAAAGTGTATTTCACACACCAAAAATTTCAATATTATAGTAATGACAAAAGTATATAATAAGATTAATTTTTAAATTTAATAGGATAAACTTGACAAATTATTAGTAATTATGATTAGCTATTCATTGAAAGTGTTAATATTAGTCCATTGAACACAGCAATGGCATTGAGTGCTACTTAAATATTACAATTTGTTTTTGTTTTTTATTTTTCGATTAGAATATTCATTGATGGAAAATGACATACTTACAATTTGTTGTTATTTTTTATTTTTCAATTAGAATATTCTTATTACAACAATGAAAGAATGGAAATTGGCATACTTATATATATGTGAAAAACACTTTTGCATTGAGAATAGTGAGTGAAAAAATACTTTCTATTCTATTGAAAATAGTGAGTGGAAAAATACATAGTGAGATGTTTTTCAAGGCAGTATGGAAGAGAAATTATCAGTGTAATTAAAAAAAATACACACATTTTAAACCACACAATTAAATTAAATACAAAATTAAATAACTGTATATATTAACCTTTCGAAAAATAAAGACACTATACATTCATCTTAAGCTAAACTAGAATCTATCTAGTACCAAGATTTATACCTCTTAGCACCTATTAAATCTGGATACAGGATAGATCTAATCAGGTTACATTACAACAGCATTTATGGAAATACACATGCATGTGTGTGATAGGCTGTTCCTGAATTCGAGGAGGAAGAGAAAATTCGAAATGAACTGGCTGGGTCGCTAGGCAACATGAAATTTGTTGGTGTAAAGACGTCCTGGTGAGAAAGCATTTCGACGACCCGGCTCATGGAAGGTCTCATATCCTTTTCTTGCTGCACACAGAGCAGTGCTGTTTTCAGGACTCTCTCCACCTCCTCCAAATCAAAATCTCCATGCATCTTAGGATCCACTACTTCTTCCATCGCTTTCCCTTCCTTCATCATTGCAGACACCCACTGCAACAAATGTCCATAATTTTGGAGTGCTAAACTGGATAATGAGCTTCGTCCAGTCACCATCTCTAACAAAACAATCCCGAAGCTATAAACATCCACCTTGGCTGTGATTGGCAGATTCATTGCCCACTCTGGTGCTAAGTACCCCCTGGTGCCTCTAATTGTGGAGAAGGAGAATGCCTGATCTCTGTCTACCAGCTTTGCTAACCCAAAGTCAGAAACCTTGGGACAAAATTTCATGTCCAAAAGTATGTTTTGGGGTTTGATGTCACAGTGCAGGATCCATTCCAAACACTCTTCATGGAGGTAGGCTAACCCCTTGGCCGTGCCCACTGCAATCCCAAATCTTTCTTTCCAACCCAAAACTCTATCATCGCTTTCTGCGAACAGATACTTATCCAGAGAACCGTTTTCAACGTACTCATAAACCAGCAGCCTGTGATTTCTTTCTGCACAGAAGCCAACCATACGAACCAAATTCATGTGATGGACTCTCCCAATCATACTGACTTCTGCCCAGAACTGCTCATGACCTTGCGATACTCCTTCCAGTTGCTTCACCGCTACCACTTCACCATCTGGAAGCACCCCTTTGTACACAGTCCCAAACCCTCCTTCCCCCAGTTTTACCGTGAAGTTATCCGTCGCTTTCTTCAACTCTGCAAAGCTGAATTTCTTGAACCCCCCAGGAATCACTAAGTAACCTAGACGATCATAGCCAGGAACTCTATATTCTAAAAACATATACCGCCATCCAAGTATTATGCAGACCAGCTCTGCAACGCCAAATGCAATTGCAAACCCTAGCGTATATTTGACAACGCTGCCTGTCTTATGCTTCTTGTATTGGCCTGTCTCTGTCACAGTTGTAGTCAAAGCCGAATAGTTTAATGGCTGAGCTGCACTGGTAGAATTAGAAACAGAAAAATCATTGCTGGAAACTTTGATATACATGTGGTTCAAAGTACCAGTAGATCGAAATCCATTGGCAAGTAAAGCCTTAGGGTAACACGCTCCGGTGCCATCCAATCTGTAGGCAAAAGCTTCACATTTGCTATCATTCATGCACAGAGATTTGCAGTTTTCAAATGTGCTCTCAGTTTGATAGTAACTTAGCTCATAGCCATAATAATCTGTATGTGGAAGATAAACAAGCTTTAGACTGGACGAGTTCAGTGGTTTATTGCGTTGGCAACCCTGGAACCAATCGGTGGAATCATTCCTGTGAAAACCCGGGGGGCAGATACATCTGGGAACAGGGGTGTATATGCAGAGACCGCTGATACCACAGAAGCCATGAACAGAACATTGATCAGGAAAAGCCATCCAAACAATATTCCATGTACCTGTCTCTTTCACCAAGCTGTAGAGTCTGAGGTTTCCATCCATGTCCAGAGTTAATCTTCTCTTGGGGCCTTCTCCATAATCTGAGGCGTTAAAGGTAAAGTCATCGCTTGACAGGAAACTACCTAGGCTGTTAAACACCGCTTGGCGGCTGCTATTGTATGGGGTTCTGCCGTTCTGAAAGTTTGGCAAGTAAGGTGTAGGCCAGTAGTTGCTTGATATGCCTGATCCCTCGAAAATTAGTCGAAGAATGTTGTCGCTATCAAAATACAGGCGATAGTAGCCTCTGTTAAACGTGGTATTCCCTTATTAAGCGACTGGAATGGAAGAAGAGTATCGGTTGGATAGTGGAAGCTTTCCCACAGAATCTGACCTCCTGAAGAGCTGCGTAACACCAGATTTCCTGTTCCTAGAAGAACAAGCTCTTTGACATTCTGGTTACTGGTGTTGGTACTCCACAGAGCGCTACCATCTGCATCCCACAGAGCGAGGTTTCCATCTTTCTGCAGGTAAAGACGTGACTGCCTTCCGTTGACAGGTACTTCTCTGTTAGCCACCCAAGCCACTGTTCGGTCGGGTGTGTGAGTATACCATATGGCAAAAGCATAAGCATTGTTGCCCACTCCACAAAAACCAGCAGAGAAAGTTTCATGGGGAGAAATCGGGCAAGTTGTGTTCTGTTCAGAAGTGAGTGAAGAACCCAGGCTTAACCGATCTTTTTTAGTGGTGCACTGATTGTTGAAATTGGGAATTCCAGAAACAAGTCTGCAACTGAAGAGGAGAAACAAACATGTGAGCTGGATACAGAACAAACGCCAGCAGATTCCCTCTGGCGCTTCCATTATGGCCAGGTTGAACCCCAATCTGCTCGAAACAGAGGAGGACGACTGTTATCCTGGCTGCTGCAGAATGTCTGAAACCCTAATGAATTAGGCAGCTCGGCAGACTTACCCTAATGAATTGAGCACCTGTCTTGCTGTTGATCATTTGAGTCTCAAGAAGGTCGTGACATGTTCAAACCCATTCAGAGCAGAAGATTTCTGCAGTTTCTGAGTACCAAAGGCGTCATCCTTTACATTTAACAACTAGCAAAGTAGCAAAGTAGCTTACTCTAGTATTACGCACGGCGGATGAAATCGTGAGGTCAAAGTTGTACAGCAAGAATGAAGCATAAGATTTGTGCAGTTTGTGAGGCGTCATTCTTTACATTCGGAGATTACATTCGAAGGGAGTTGCTTTTTGGAAAAAATTGAGTCAGTTGATGTAATCTGTGGAAAAAATTTGGAGATTCAGTCAGTTGATGTAATCTGTGGAAAAAATTGAAGTTAAATTTTGATCACGGAAAAACTCCAAAAATATCACTACAAAAATCTCACTAAAAACAACTAACAAAATAGCATTACGCACGGCATGGATAAGGGCGGGCGAATGACTTTGGGTTGTTTTTATTCAATGTTACAGCATAGACCACTTGGCAATCCAAGCTCAAATATAAATTTTCCTTCTGCTTTGTAGTTTTTAATGATGGAACATACGAATACGGCTGTATATTTCCCAAAAATTATTTAATATAAAAAATAATGGTGGAATGTCGATGACATTTACCCCTCCCAAATTTCTTGCGGGTAGTAATATTCTTGCGGGATGAGGTGCAAGAAGACATCGTTGGGCTCCCTGATCCTGTCCTTACCCAGTTACAAGGAAATTTGGGCATTGGTGACAAAGGAGTAGGAACGAGCAAAGGAAACTAATGCACCAGGGAGGAAGTCATGTCATCAAATACTAGTTAATTCCTTTTTATGTATTGCAAGTATGTTTATATTTTGGGTCAGTTCTACCAGTCATATGGGAAATATCATTATAGTCGACATGGCTTGTATCATTATAGTCGACATGGCTTGTAGGAGAAATAAAGTCTTTTTTTGGATATACTAGAACATAGAAGCAATTGAAATAACTGAAGCAAGTTTTAATTTTTTGATGTAAGGGATTATGATAGCATAATCCAGGTTTTTAATTTAAAGTATTTGTCTCGTTTGAAAAAAAATAGGTGATGCAATTGTAGATAAGATTGTGATTTTTGGTTATTTAAAACATTTTTTTAATTACATAAATGGATCTAGCACTTTGAAAAACCTCTTCGACACTTAAATTGTGTAGAATACACAACTCAAATTTGCAATTTTAACAAATATTTACCAGAGTTCCAACAAAATTGAGCACAAAATATGTTAAAAAACTCAAAAACATAAAATAGTTAGTATACTGCGTAAAATTTCACCTTCTTGAATTTTGGACATTCTGGGGACATCGACAGTTAGTTTCAGTGGATCAAGGCATTTTAGATTCGTGCAATACAAATGAGGTTGATATTTTCTTGGACCTTGTGCTAGCAATGTGATAGATGAGTGGAAGATGAATAGAGTTGTTCTTTTTGGCCAGTATTATCCACCACGTACTAAGACAATAAGTGGAATACAAATAGAGTTATTCTTTTTGGTGAGTATTATCCACCATGCACTAAGCCAATCATTGGGTTAGTGCATGGTATTGTTGTCAGATAACATTTGCATGGTATGGTGTGGCATACATGGTGTTGTCATTCACTACTTTATAAAGTTATTAGTTGCCCAGAGTGCAGAAAATAAGTGAAGTTTGAAGCCATTTTCCAAGCCACAGAAGCTCTCGAAGCTTAATTAGTCCCTCTCCATTGCATAGTGATCGTGATAAGCTTTCCAACAATATATGGAAAACAAAAAATGGACTCCTGGATTAGAAGATAAGGCCTGTTGAAGTTACCCTTGGAAATCTATAGAACAAGGAGAAATAGGCCAAAGGAAAAGGCTCATTGCAAATTGCAATCGGAGCTTCCAACAGCGATAAAGGAAGGTAGTAAGATCATCAATCAGCCGATCGTTGATATTGCAAATCACATATTGGTGGGTCTAGTCTTATCGCAAATCAGCTATCAGTGGGGTCCCAAGCACAGGCTTATGGTTTATCGGTGGATCGTGATGTTGAATGCCGATATCGTAGATCAACGATCATAGAAACAAAGGGGTGCACACAAGCGCAACGCCAAAATCATCGATGAATGCTGATATCGCAGGAATCGGAGAAAATTGGGCATATAGTGTTAAATTGTTGGGAAAGGCCAAAAATATTTAACAAAGAAAATAGACTCAAAGCAGGGATAGGCAGACCTTTTTATCTCTCCTCCAGGGGGCCATGCGGCAGAGCACCATTGGTCCAGATGAATCCACAGGGCAACTGACGTCACAATGACGTGGTAGTATGGAGGACATGTGTCACACAAAATCGGCATTTTCAAGGTCCTAAGGGGGCATTTTTGGGTGACATGTGTCACCACTCATAGGGGACACGGGGCAGTGATGATGACACCTATCAAAATCGCATATCGACGATCGCACAAGTAAAGTCCCACCTGCATTGTAGTCCCTCCAGGCTTGCGATTACGGTATGCGGGGGATCCTCTGGGATGCGATATTTCATGTGTTCTATCTTATAAGGATTTCGCATCCAAACAAGTCATCAAACACTATAAAGGGAGGTAAAGGGTCTCCCTCTCCCATATTGTGATTGCAATGCCTTTGTTGGGCCCGACCCTGCAGATCGATGATCGCAAGGTCAAGACAAAATATTAATGGCCAACATCGGAAATCGCCGAAATGCGGGATTTCATGTATTAAAGGAAAAAGGCCCCCGAACAGGCTTTAAAAGGCTCTAGCGCCTTCGGGATAAGCACCTGGTTCAAGCCCCCGGTCATATGAAGAAAATTACTAAAAGGGGTCAAAGTAAAAGGGCTAAAGTAGATCAGAAGCTTCTGCCCTGTAAACACTGATTTAAGAGGAAAAGTCTCGCTGCCGTAAGGCCCCGAGTGCATGATACGGGGCATTGAAGGTGTATGGGTTGGCAGATGAGACTTTAAACAGAAGTATGGGGCAGTGGCAGAGTGATATGGGTCGATCCGGTAGAAGCTCCCGCAACAAGAAACCCAAGACAGAAATACCCTCAGAAATGAATTCAAATGTTTTGTTGTACGTCTTTTGACAGTAAATGAAAGTATGGTGACTCAGGTATATTAATGGTTCAACATGGGGCTCCGCTCAGATACACAGCAAAGGACCACCAGGACAAACTCCAGTACTACTCTGTAAAGGGAAACTATAGTTGATCACTATCAGCGTTATAGAGTGGGGAAGTCGGGCAGTTAAGGCAAAAGCGACAAGGACCATTTGAGCAGCTAGAGGGATGCACGATGACAGAGACGTGGCCTAACTAGAGGCTTTCACAGGAATAGCAGAAGGACCTCTTTCTCCATCATCCTCTAGTTTTCCTTTTCTTATTATTTATGCAATTTCAGTTTATTTCCAAGAAGGGATGAAACCTCGATTGTAATCTTTTTGGGGAAGCAAGAGTTATCACAGGCCGAGGCAGCTAGTACATTAGACAATTGGCCTTTGGCTGAGATATTTTCTAACTGTAATCCAAGCTCCCCCTCTTCTTATAAAGAGGGGGAAGAAACACTGAGAAGAGGTTTCAAAATTCTGCACCTAAGCTTCACGAATTCTGCGATTCCACTTTGTTTCTACTTGCTTGTCCATGAGGGACTTGAGTGATATATTGGATGAATGTAAATGGACTGGTATGTTGGACTCATATTGGATTAATGAAACTCCCTGGTGATTCCAAGCAGATCAATGCGCAGTATGTTTTACCTTTTATAATCTCATTTCATATATGTTTTCCTTTCTTTGAAAAGTGTAATGAGATTGTTGATTTCTCCCTGATTCATAGATTTATCCTCGCTTCTAAATAGCCAACAGTACCTGTGCATAAGACAAATTTACTTGTGTTAACCTATAACCTATAATATTTTGTACAAGACAAATTTACTTGTGTTATTTCATTAACCTGTAGTACCTATGTGAGCCCAGATTTACTTTTGTTGTTTAAGCGCTAATGGTACCCATGTTATATCTGGTATGAAACCTCAATAAGCACTATGTTGTTTCCACCTTTCCATCTCCTCTCTCTTTCATACTTCTGTCGGAACATCGTTGGTTAGGATTTTTTCCTATTTACAACCCTTTGCATCAAATTCCCTCTTTCTTTTCCTCCTCTTCACTTTACTACAACCTTAATACAAAGTTGCATGTTGTTGTGTGTCGGCCACCAGAACCATACATTTCTCTTTAAGGTTGGCCCAATTTACCCCCTGAGCATTTGGATCCTTGTATCGGCTTGAGTTTACCTCCATGACAGACTATTGAACCAAGCCCCTCTCTATTCTCTTTTTACTTACGTGACAATTGGAGTGCAACTGAAACCCCACTCATAATCTTCCATGCACTCCTCTATTTAAGATGTCCTAGGCACTGGTCTATAATCAACCCAGAGGCTGTCTCTAGGAGGCTTTATATGTCCCTTGAAGCACTCGTGCTGCAGGTGCTAGAAACAACCATAACATCTTTATGGCGATGTTTTCGGGGTATGGATTAGAATATTTTTCCCTGGGTATGACAAACTTTTACATTCCTTTGTTAGGTGAGCAAGGGAAGTGAGGGTTGAAGATCTCTCACCTTGGCAACTCCACTATTTCATTTTATGGTAAACATCCTAGCTACTCCACTATTCATTTCTCTATTTGATCATCTTGGCTTTCAAGCAACCTCATACTAGCTCTCATGCTAGAGCAGCTAAAAGTTTTCCTTACCTTTGAACCTAAAATCACTCACATAGGGAGGTTTTCAAGATGGCCATGCCTGCATTCTTGGTCAACAAATTTTCCCCACTAGATTTTTCTTCTATCGTTGGTTATCCAAATCATGTCCCTTCATCTCATGAATGGAATACCTATTTTCCTAGATTCAGTGGAATACAAATAGAAGGTCTGACCAACACCTCAAATATTTTAATGAATGCATGGAACAACAGGGCATATTTTTTTATGATGTACAAATGAAATTGTTCATGCATTCTTTAGAGGAGGATGCTAGAGTTTGGTACAAAACCATACCTCGTGGCAGCATATCTTCCTTAAAGAGTTTTCATATAGAATTCAATCATTATTGTAAAAGACTATATCCATTAAATGCTCTAATTGAAGTTTGTTGCACACATTTTAATGATGAAGACATTCCCGAGGTCAATGACCCTGCTGAAGATGTTTGTGGAGATCCACTCCATGAAAACATCTAGTTGCATCAAGAAGCATCACCCAATGTGCAAGAGAGAGAGGAAGGAAACATCATCGAACTGCAAATAAACCCTCAAAGGTCTGATTCGGCTCAATTTGATGTTCCTCCTTCCTATGATGAATACGACTCTAGTGAAGAGTCAAGTGATTCAGAGCCACAACTCTCCCCATTATGGGAAGCTTCACAAGAAAAGGAGGCCCACTAGGAGGTCAGTAAAGAGGCTCCAGTCCAGGATGCACATATTTTGCCTGAAAAAAGATCAGGAACCTTCCCCGATTTACGATTCATATGATTGAGAGGAGGAGGAGTTGGTCGTGGAGGTTCAAAGGGAGTTGTTTACCATCAAGTGGGGAGAAATCTCTCAACAACAAGTTTTCCAAGAAGATCCCAAAGCTAAAAGGCTATGCAGGGTCTATCACTGCTTGTGGCAGAAAGATTCCTGCTAGGAATTCTCAGTGGATTCTTCAATCTACGACTCTCACAGTTTAGAAAATGAAGAATCTATTGCATATTTCTTGAAAAATCTAAGGTTGAGGAGCTAAATAATGTGTGTGGCTACCTTGACCAAGAAGACATTGATCAGCATATTGTTTGTGAAAAAGAGGCAGCTGCAAACATCCCTTTTCAATTCCATGACCCTGTAGCTGAGTACATGAGCATATTCTTTGGCCAGCATCAAAGGTTGTTTCAGCAACATGTTTCGGGTTCTTTGCTTGAATACTTTTCATGGTGCATGCTTGTTTTAATTTTTACTTGAGAGAAGGATGAGGGAATTCTAAGGGAGTGGTTGAACACCATTATAAAATGGAATAGGGATCTTAATGACAAAGGGATACAAACTATCTAGATGCATGTTTATTTTCCATTCTAATCAAACTTCTTAAATTTCATAGCAATGTGAACACACTTGTTCTTCAATTTTTTCTATCAAGCATAAGCAAAAACATGATTGCGGTGTTGAATATGTGTAGGAAACCATGGAGATTTTGTAATGACAACTTATGAAGAAAGAAAAATAGAAACAAAAAAGTGGTACCTTTTTTTCTTCAACTTGTGTGCATAGGTTCATTGCATGTCGTCAATGTAAAATCTAAGACAATGATTCATTTTAGAGGTAGATTGGTAATAGTGTGGTTGGTTGACTAACTTGATATGGTCTTTGAGTTCATTGGATTTGGTTAGGAAGTTGATGTATATGGACTACTCATGGAAAAAGGAGATCATCTTAGTTGTGCACTAGCTTTGGAGGTGTTACCACATAAACTAACACCTTAGCTCAAAGTCCCTCAGATGGATGCTAGCCTTGTGGAACTCAAGAGCTTGATCTTTGTCATCTCACCAACTCTCCCTTGTACTTTAGACCACGCAAAATTTTCCTAGTCAAGGGGGGTTTCCCTATGGGTCAACTACACTTACTTATTGTAGTAGGAGTGGGAGGAAAGAGAAGCTACCAACAAGATTGATGAAGGGAATTAAAAATGTGATTGGCTTGGTTGTTGAGTGAAAAAGAGACCAACGCCTACATTTCTTAAGACTTAAAACTTGTGTTAGGCCTTTGGATTTTAGGCAAACATGAGTGGACCCAAGAACTCTGGGATATCATGAATGGACCAAAATTTGATGGTGATAAGAGTGTGTGACTATCTCTTTAGGTAGAAAGGGGTAGTGTTTACACTTTCCTAAAGTAGGAGTTAGAAAACAAATCAAGCTTTGTCATAACTCATTAGTTTAGTATAAGCATCGATGGCTAAAGATTGTGAGTAGTGGGTTACTACCTACATATTTTTATTGGAAGGACATGACTTGCCAATGCAGTTGTGGGTTTCATCCATCAAGAAGGCCTTATTGACAAGGTGGTGGTAAGGAAATATCATTGCCTTACGAAGTTCCTCCATTGTAGAACTTTACTCTTATGAAAAATAACCAATATAAACTCAAAATAAAAATATAATTGAGACTAAATTTTTTATTTTATTCTCCAACCAATGCAAAGCATCTTGCAAATGAATTGAGTAAAATATTATATAAGAGTTTAATCTCTCATATAATAAGCAATGAAGTATTCCCTCAAATCCATTAATCCTAACAACGATAATAAAATAATATTTTCTAACCTCCTTAACAAACCTTTTGCTAAGAATAAACAAAAGTGTTTTGAGATCCACAAACTCATTTATGAGTGACACAAAAATATTTTTTCAATGAAACTTATATCTAACAAACTCCAACAACTAGTGAAACAAGTAATATAATGAGTAAATTGCAACTTCTTTATAAAAAAATTAAAAAATATCAACTTATTTTTTTTAGTTCTTTTGACTTTAATTTATGTTGTAACCATCTCTAAAGTTTTCACAAAAAGAGAACAATATATAATAAGACTACATGTCCATTAATCCTAATAATGATAATAAAATAATATTTTCTGACCTCCTTAACAAACATTTTGCTAAAAATAAACAAAAGTGTTTTGAGATCCACAAACTCATTTAGGAGTGATACTAAAATATTTTTTCAATGAAACTTATATTTAACAAACTCCAACAAGTAGTGCAACAAATAATATAATGAGGAAATTGCAACTTCTTTCTAAAAAAATCAAGAAATATCAACTTATTTTTTTTAGTTCTTTTGACTTTAATTTGTGCTCTAAACATCTCTAAAGTTTTCACCAAAAGAGAACAATATATAATAGGACTACATGTCTTAATGTTCCCTATACCATCCTTTTTTTATAAAGTTATTTATTGCATAAATAGGCTTTATAACTCAAAGGAGAAATATTGTCCCTAATGTTACATCAATAAAGAAAAACACTTTCAAAGTATAGCATAAATCTTAATAATAATAAAGAATCTTTCACCATCAACTATAATTAATAGATTTCAGTCTCTATCTTAAATAACATAATTTATAATATAATTTTATATTTATATATATAAGAAAATACATAGTTATATTATCAATTACTTATCTTATATAAAATATTTTTATAAAATGGGAAAGTAGCTAAAAGTGAAATATTTCATATTTTATTGATAGGTGTTTGCCACTTCTAGTACAAGACAAATCTAGTGAAAGAAATATTTTTTGATGTAACATTCTAAATTTTTTTATTAATAACAAAAGAAAAATCAATATAGATAATTTGTCATGTAACATTATTATTCTATATTATATACTACCATATATTATATATTTATAATTATTGGATGAATATTAAACATTTTTAATATAAAATAAAGTTAGTTTCATAAACAAATATTTCAATGCTATATAGAGTAAACTTTTTGAATGTTAACTCTATATATATATTTTATAAAGCAATTTAAAAAACAAATTATGGTTAAAATTGTTTATTAGTGTGTTAGTAAAAATGAATGAGATGTGTCATTTCTTCCTGGCTTAAAACCCCCTACACACATATAAATAACCAACATATATACATCTCAATCCCTATCTATCAAGCACTAAGACAACATAGATACATCTTGATCCCTATCTAAAAAAACACTTAGAGGGATCAAATCTCTCTAATTACAAACCCTTACATTAAAAACCCTTACAATAAAATGATTTGCAACTCAAGAAATTTTATCCATTTAATAGCTCTTATAAATCTAAGATAAAGATCGATCTATGTTGAACATCCTTTAGGATAGTTTATCTTCCGTAGAAATAGCTTCCACACCTAATCTCTCCTTCAAAAATTTAAAACT
Source organism: Pinus taeda (assembly GCA_000404065.3). Classification (NCBI taxonomy): domain Eukaryota; kingdom Viridiplantae; phylum Streptophyta; class Pinopsida; order Pinales; family Pinaceae; genus Pinus; species Pinus taeda. Next base: position 16,435 of record APFE030981833.1, read on the forward strand.
GAAACTTAAGCCATAATCTAAATCTTTTATGGCTTGACTTTTTTCAATAATATTTTCCAATTAATTTTAACTGAAAATAACATATTAACTAAAATATCACATGTTAAAAAAATAAAAAATACTAAAATTTAATAAAAATTAAATTCTACACAGACCAACTATTAAGCACCTCAAAAGTTGTGACGTGCATAACTAAGTAAATCGTGAATTAGCAACCATTGAAGTCGAATCCACATCATCTCGTCCACATCTAACCAGTAAATCGTAAATCAACAGACATTGAAGTCGAATCCACGTCGTCTCGTCCACGTCACTGAATCGGTGTGAGTGCTGTGATGTTCGGGTGGGTCAGCCTGTTTAGTTTTTAAGTTGGAAAAAACGTTTTTTCCTTTTATATATTTATTTTTAATATTAATAAATAACCATCTATATATTAATATAAAACAATTAATTAGCAGAAATTATATTACATTAATATAAACACTTGTAATTACATTTTTAATTAATAATTTAATTAAAAGAGAAAATGGCTAATTACTGTTGGAGAGAAATGTGTTTGATTTGTATTATTAGTTAAAATATTTTAAAAAATATTCCATGTGAAATTAATTCTACCCATCAACTTTTATATATTTATTTTTAATATTAAATAAATAACAATATATTTAATATAAACCAATTTAAAGAGATTTTATTAACATTTTAATATAAACTTGTTAATTATATAACATTTTTTTAATTTAACTAATTTAATTAAACAGAGAAAAAATGCATAATTACTTTGGAGAGAAATGTGTTTGATTTGTATATATTATTAAGAATATTTAAAAATGTTCCATGAAAATTAAATTCTAGCCATCAACTTATTAATTATTGCTAATTAAATTAAAATTCTGAAAACTCAATTACAAAATAAACATGTTTGATTTGTGTATACTATTAAAAATATTTTATGAAAATTAAATTCTTATCATCAACTCATCAATTTATTAATTGTTGATAATTAAATTAAAATTCTAAAAAACTAATTACATAAATATACAATACATCTCTACTTAATTTTAATTTTTACCAAAAAAACATAAAAAATAAAAAAAATTTACCCAAAGAAAACATAAAAATAAAAATTTGTTGTAAAAAGTTCTATTACCCAAACGAAACGAAACGCCCTCGCAGGAATGGGAACGTTACATAAAAGAGCATTCTAAGGTCCTCAGCGAAGGAAAAATTGATTTAAAAATTTCAGAATTGTGGTAGGCTTGACAACCCAAACTCAAACATATCATATTTTCGTTTTTCCCGAGAACCTAGTGGATTTGGATTAGTTTGTGGAAATTTGTTTCTCGCAATAAAACATTTAATATAGGTATTTAATATGACTTGAGGTGCAAAGGTGTTTAATTTATTTTATTAATTTATTTTTATTTTTTTAAAATTTAATATTATTGTACATGAGATCATTAATGATTAGTTTAAATTATTTTAATTTAGGATTTATTAAATATGGAGAGGGATTAATTATTTTTGTGCTTAATAAATTTGTATTTTGAAAGATTTGATTTTTTTGGGTGTTTTGTAGATCCCGAGTTAAGATTGATATAGGTTGATTTAGCTAATTATAATTATTAATTTTTTAAAGTTTATTTCATTTTTATTTTTATGTAATTTGAGTGAGAATGTTTACATAATATAATTAGATAGGACATTACAACATTTCTTCTACACTAGACTAGAAAGTACTTCTAACACAATTAATTTTTCATAATAATTTGTATTTTTTTTTGTCATGTTATAATCTATTATTCTATTTGTAAAACAAAGGTAAAATATTTTTTAAGATTTAAAGTAATTTAATAGTAAAAACCAAAATCATTATAACTATTATTGAATACAAACTCATCATATATTCCCAAGAATTAAATCTTGTTAAAAAAAATAACCAGTCTTCCTAACCACTCAAAATAAATCTAAATGTTTTGGGTGTTTTAAGTTATGGATTAGTAGAATGCTATAGCTCTTAGGTCGTGTGACTTATAAGTATCCTAGAAAATGCATTACTATGAAGGATGTTTGGCACAATTTCCTGTTCGGTTTTTATGATGGGGTGGCTTCTTCAGGGGTTTGTGGGAGCGAGATATTGATTTTTAGGAATCCTTGTGACTTCTATAAGTTTAAATGGTGCGACAACTCTAGTACAAACAATAGGGCAGAGTTACTTGTTTATTGTGGCATCCTCTATTGCGCCATGTGGCTGGGAATCAACGAGATCGATATATTTATTGATTCAAAGGTGATCATCAATTGGGTAGATCAACGTTCTTATTTGCAAGCTCTTTCTCTTTCCCACTGGTTGATTAGGATTAGGACTTTGTTTTCAATATTTCATAGGGTCATTGTCCCCCACATTTATACAAAACAAAATGTTGAAGCGAACTCACGATGCAGGGTGTCTTTGGATAGGATTCATTTCCAAGAATTTTCCAATGGCACCTTGGTGCAGGATGGTCATCTAGAAATATGAGGAGATCTCTATATCATGGTCTAATTTTTGCACAATTTTGAGGTTCGACTTCTTTTTTGTTGAACGGCATATCATGGTTTTTTATTTTTTATTTTTTATAAAGTTGTACTTTGTTTTTTTGAGTTGCAATATAATCATATGTTAGATTATGGGATTGAGGAGATCTCCTTTTCTTTATGTGGAAAGAAGGAGCATCAATGATCACATCCTCACTTGTGGGCTTTCACTGTAACATGTTATCAACCATATTGTATACGCACCTAAAGAGATGAAATCGTTGTTTAGACCCATAATATTTTATAAACTTTTCATATATGAATGAAAAATCCCTTCTTTTGCTATTTAAAAAGCAAAGCTCTTAACAATCATGACCAGAAAGTTGAAATTGAATAATAATTTGTATATTTGATTTCCACGAAATAACAAATATGCCATTTTTTTCTAGAAAAAAATAAAAAATCTAATTCAGAATAATTTATATTAACTATTTTAAAACATTTTTATTTATTTCTTCATTTATTACATAGTTCATTTAAACACCTATTAATTCTATTAATCATTTTATTTAATCAATTTATTAATTTTTTATTTAATTTATTAAAAATAATATTCTAATTTATAATTTTTTAAATTTCAATTATATTACAAATTTACATGGGACACTTTTTATTATTTATTATTATTATACATACTTATATATATAATTTTAATGAAATTTATAGTATTCACACACCATGTAAAGATCGAATGTGATTAGGAGAAATCGAGTTTTAATTCTAATATTTTTCATTTCAAATTAAAAATTCTATATACAATTATAAGTTTAATGAAATTTATAATATTGACAGAACCATATAAAGGTCGAAAGTCATTAGGTATCGATCTGGTTGCCATAATAGAGCATGGAATCAATCATTAAACACTAAGACAATCAAGAGAATAGACTGTGGCAATTGTCTCAAAAGAAGTATACTTGAGTTCGACTGCATACTTTTTTGGCTTTCATAAATTTGGACTCTCTATGCATGATCCATAGAAAGTGCAATGCATTTTCAAATAGAAGTATAAATTTATGGCACCCAATAAACTCAAATGCTATAAGATTAGCGTTTCATGGAAAGTTATTAGATATTCATGTTAATGGAAATATCAGTCAAAGAAAATATAAGATATTGACATAAACAAGTGACATTTAGTAAATATCTTAGATATTGATATAAACACTAATTTTAGTACTGGAAAATTGCTAGCACTGAATTATTGGTACAAATTTCCAAATGAAGAATTGATCGAATGTTTTGTGAGAATTATTTTTACAACAATTTCTGCTTTTGGAATATTATGTAAATTACGAGTGTTTTTCAGTACTCAATAATATAGTTAAAAAAAGATGGTGGTTTATGTTTAACAGAGCTACTTGGAAATTGAGAATTTGAAATTTCTAGTAGTTCATACTAACTCTAATTCTTAGAAATAGTTAGTTACTTAGAACAGGGAATTCTAAATTTCCAGTGACTACGCTAACTCTAATTTTTGAGATAAAATATATAAAAAGATAAAAATTGTTAGGATGGTATTGTCATCAACAAATTTATTTTGAAGTTTTTCTCCTTGAAATAAACTTATATATTCATATGAATACTATGAGTTGTTAAATAAACTATATTCCACATGGATACCATGAGTAAATCTCATTAATTGTTAAACAGAGTAAAATTATTTTACTTAAATTTTATTTTGATTAATAGTTTTTATTTTTATGTAATTTGACCCATCAAAATATTTTATTAAACAGCTCCAAAATGCTCCCAAACCCTTTGTTAATGGCTCCCACACACCCACAACCAGAAAACCAGAGAATAGTAAGAGAGAAATAACCCAAAACCGGCCTGATGCATGCAATTCAAGGAAACACGGGACACGCACATTTGAAAGACATGCTCGGACAAGACCGCACACGCTCAGAGGACACGTGTCCCACCGCCAAATCATGTTTGATTCGTCCAATTCAAGACGCGTCAAGGGGTTTCAATGAATCCAGTTCCTTAGCTTATTATAACCATGATTATGAACCATTCTTGAATTATAGTAGTTAGGATAAGGCAAGGGCTAACCAGCCTGCCATAGGGCATTAAATGCCCTGGTACATGCATGCTGTATAACAATATAACACACTGCCTTTATTTTCAATTTATGTAGCCACCAAGGCAGTGTGTTATATTGTTATACAACATGCATGTACCAGGGCATTTAATGCCCTATAGCAGGCTGGTTAGCCCTTGCCGTGTTGGGTCGGCTTGGAGGCTGAAGGATATGCTCTCGATGCTTAAGAGTCTCCTGGATGTAAAGTGCGACACATCTCTGGTCCGTGTAGTTGAAGAAACTGGAAAGAGTATTTGGTCCTCTGAATAGACAGTGAAAGCGACCTCTGATCTCATAATATATCGGACACCCGAAGATGAAGTGCCATTCGTTTTCCACCTCCT
>APFE030981833.1:22412-57730 GCA_000404065.3 Pinus taeda
GAACCTTCCCCGATTTACGATTCATATGATTGAGAGGAGGAGGAGTTGGTCGTGGAGGTTCAAAGGGAGTTGTTTACCATCAAGTGGGGAGAAATCTCTCAACAACAAGTTTTCCAAGAAGATCCCAAAGCTAAAAGGCTATGCAGGGTCTATCACTGCTTGTGGCAGAAAGATTCCTGCTAGGAATTCTCAGTGGATTCTTCAATCTACGACTCTCACAGTTTAGAAAATGAAGAATCTATTGCATATTTCTTGAAAAATCTAAGGTTGAGGAGCTAAATAATGTGTGTGGCTACCTTGACCAAGAAGACATTGATCAGCATATTGTTTGTGAAAAAGAGGCAGCTGCAAACATCCCTTTTCAATTCCATGACCCTGTAGCTGAGTACATGAGCATATTCTTTGGCCAGCATCAAAGGTTGTTTCAGCAACATGTTTCGGGTTCTTTGCTTGAATACTTTTCATGGTGCATGCTTGTTTTAATTTTTACTTGAGAGAAGGATGAGGGAATTCTAAGGGAGTGGTTGAACACCATTATAAAATGGAATAGGGATCTTAATGACAAAGGGATACAAACTATCTAGATGCATGTTTATTTTCCATTCTAATCAAACTTCTTAAATTTCATAGCAATGTGAACACACTTGTTCTTCAATTTTTTCTATCAAGCATAAGCAAAAACATGATTGCGGTGTTGAATATGTGTAGGAAACCATGGAGATTTTGTAATGACAACTTATGAAGAAAGAAAAATAGAAACAAAAAAGTGGTACCTTTTTTTCTTCAACTTGTGTGCATAGGTTCATTGCATGTCGTCAATGTAAAATCTAAGACAATGATTCATTTTAGAGGTAGATTGGTAATAGTGTGGTTGGTTGACTAACTTGATATGGTCTTTGAGTTCATTGGATTTGGTTAGGAAGTTGATGTATATGGACTACTCATGGAAAAAGGAGATCATCTTAGTTGTGCACTAGCTTTGGAGGTGTTACCACATAAACTAACACCTTAGCTCAAAGTCCCTCAGATGGATGCTAGCCTTGTGGAACTCAAGAGCTTGATCTTTGTCATCTCACCAACTCTCCCTTGTACTTTAGACCACGCAAAATTTTCCTAGTCAAGGGGGGTTTCCCTATGGGTCAACTACACTTACTTATTGTAGTAGGAGTGGGAGGAAAGAGAAGCTACCAACAAGATTGATGAAGGGAATTAAAAATGTGATTGGCTTGGTTGTTGAGTGAAAAAGAGACCAACGCCTACATTTCTTAAGACTTAAAACTTGTGTTAGGCCTTTGGATTTTAGGCAAACATGAGTGGACCCAAGAACTCTGGGATATCATGAATGGACCAAAATTTGATGGTGATAAGAGTGTGTGACTATCTCTTTAGGTAGAAAGGGGTAGTGTTTACACTTTCCTAAAGTAGGAGTTAGAAAACAAATCAAGCTTTGTCATAACTCATTAGTTTAGTATAAGCATCGATGGCTAAAGATTGTGAGTAGTGGGTTACTACCTACATATTTTTATTGGAAGGACATGACTTGCCAATGCAGTTGTGGGTTTCATCCATCAAGAAGGCCTTATTGACAAGGTGGTGGTAAGGAAATATCATTGCCTTACGAAGTTCCTCCATTGTAGAACTTTACTCTTATGAAAAATAACCAATATAAACTCAAAATAAAAATATAATTGAGACTAAATTTTTTATTTTATTCTCCAACCAATGCAAAGCATCTTGCAAATGAATTGAGTAAAATATTATATAAGAGTTTAATCTCTCATATAATAAGCAATGAAGTATTCCCTCAAATCCATTAATCCTAACAACGATAATAAAATAATATTTTCTAACCTCCTTAACAAACCTTTTGCTAAGAATAAACAAAAGTGTTTTGAGATCCACAAACTCATTTATGAGTGACACAAAAATATTTTTTCAATGAAACTTATATCTAACAAACTCCAACAACTAGTGAAACAAGTAATATAATGAGTAAATTGCAACTTCTTTATAAAAAAATTAAAAAATATCAACTTATTTTTTTTAGTTCTTTTGACTTTAATTTATGTTGTAACCATCTCTAAAGTTTTCACAAAAAGAGAACAATATATAATAAGACTACATGTCCATTAATCCTAATAATGATAATAAAATAATATTTTCTGACCTCCTTAACAAACCTTTTGCTAAAAATAAACAAAAGTGTTTTGAGATCCACAAACTCATTTAGGAGTGATACTAAAATATTTTTTCAATGAAACTTATATCTAACAAACTCCAACAAGTAGTGCAACAAATAATATAATGAGTAAATTGCAACTTCTTTCTAAAAAAATCAATAAATATCAACTTATTTTTTTAGTTCTTTTGACTTTAATTTGTGCTCTAACCATCTCTAAAGTTTTCACAAAAAGAGAACAATATATAATAGGACTACATGTCTTAACGTTCCCTATACCATCTTTTTTTATAAAGTTATTTATTGCATAAATAGGCTTTATAACTCAATGGAGAAATATTGTCCCTAATGTTACATCAATAAAGAAAAACACTTTCAAAGTATAGCATAAATCTTAATAATAATAAAGAATCTTTCACCATCAACTATAATTAATAGATTTCAGTCTCTATCTTAAATAACAATAAATTTTTATAGTTTAAATTAAATTTTATATTTATATAATATTAAAAGAATACAAATTTATATCTTCAATGTTTATTTTATATAAAATATTTTTATAAAATGGGAAAGTAGCTAAAAGTGAAATATTTCATATTTTATTGATAGGTGTTTGCCACTTCTAGTACAAGACAAATCTAGTGAAAGAAATATTTTTTGATGTAACATTCTAAATTTTTTTATTAATAACAAAAGAAAAATCAATATAGATAATTTGTCATGTAACATTATTTTATTTATATATATATATTATATATATATATATATTTATTGGATGAATATAAACATTTATATATAAATAATGTAGGTCATAAACAAAATATTTCAATGCTATATAGAGTAAACTTTTTGAATGTTAACTCTATATATATATTTTATAAAGCAATTTAAAAAACAAATTATGGTTAAAATTGTTTATTAGTGTGTTAGTAAAAATGAATGAGATGTGTCATTTCTTCCTGGCTTAAAACCCCCTACACACATATAAATAACCAACATATATACATCTCAATCCCTATCTATCAAGCACTAAGACAACATAGATACATCTTGATCCCTATCTAAAAAAACACTTAGAGGGATCAAATCTCTCTAATTACAAACCCTTACATTAAAAACCCTTACAATAAAATGATTTGCAACTCAAGAAATTTTATCCATTTAATAGCTCTTATAAATCTAAGATAAAGATCGATCTATGTTGAACATCCTTTAGGATAGTTTATCTTCCGTAGAAATAGCTTCCACACCTAATCTCTCCTTCAAAAATTTAAAACTGAAACTTAAGCCATAATCTAAATCTTTTATGGCTTGACTTTTTTCAATAATATTTTCCAATTAATTTTAACTGAAAATAACATATTAACTAAAATATCACATGTTAAAAAAATAAAAAATACTAAAATTTAATAAAAATTAAATTCTACACAGACCAACTATTAAGCACCTCAAAAGTTGTGACGTGCATAACTAAGTAAATCGTGAATTAGCAACCATTGAAGTCGAATCCACATCATCTCGTCCACATCTAACCAGTAAATCGTAAATCAACAGACATTGAAGTCGAATCCACGTCGTCTCGTCCACGTCACTGAATCGGTGTGAGTGCTGTGATGTTCGGGTGGGTCAGCCTGTTTAGTTTTTAAGTTGGAAAAAACGTTTTTTCCTTTTATATATTTATTTTTTAATATTAAATAAATAACAATTTATATATTAATATAAACACAATTTAAAGCAGAATTATATTAACATTTAATATAACACTTGTTAATATAACATTTTTTATATTAACTAATTTTAATTAAAAGAGAAAAATGCATAATTACTTTTGGGAGAAATGTGTTTGATTTGTATATATTATTAAGAATATTTAAAAAATATTCCATGAAAATTAAATTCTACCCTCAACTTTTATATATTTATTTTTTTTTTAATATTAAATAAAATAACATTTATATATTTAATATAAAACATTTAAGCAGAATTATATTAACATTTATATACAACACTTGTTAATATACATTTTTTTAAATTAACTAATTTAATTAAAAGAGAAAAAATGCATAATTACTTTGGAGAGAAATGTGTTTGATTTGTATATATTATTAAGAATATTTAAAAATGTTCCATGAAAATTAAATTCTAGCCATCAACTTATTAATTATTGCTAATTAAATTAAAATTCTGAAAACTCAATTACAAAATAAACATGTTTGATTTGTGTATACTATTAAAAATATTTTATGAAAATTAAATTCTTATCATCAACTCATCAATTTATTAATTGTTGATAATTAAATTAAAATTCTAAAAAACTAATTACATAAATATACAATACATCTCTACTTAATTTTAATTTTTACCAAAAAAACATAAAAAATAAAAAAAATTTACCCAAAGAAAACATAAAAATAAAAATTTGTTGTAAAAAGTTCTATTACCCAAACGAAACGAAACGCCCTCGCAGGAATGGGAACGTTACATAAAAGAGCATTCTAAGGTCCTCAGCGAAGGAAAAATTGATTTAAAAATTTCAGAATTGTGGTAGGCTTGACAACCCAAACTCAAACATATCATATTTTCGTTTTTCCCGAGAACCTAGTGGATTTGGATTAGTTTGTGGAAATTTGTTTCTCGCAATAAAACATTTAATATAGGTATTTAATATGACTTGAGGTGCAAAGGTGTTTAATTATTTTATAATTTTATTTTTATTTTTTAAAATTTTACAATATTATTGTACATGAGATCATAAGATTAGTTTAAATTATTTTAATTTAGGATTTATTAAATATGGAGAGGGATTAATTATTTTTGTGCTTAATAAATTTGTATTTTGAAAGATTTGATTTTTTTGGGTGTTTTGTAGATCCCGAGTTAAGATTGATATAGGTTGATTTAGCTAATTATAATTATTAATTTTTTAAAGTTTATTTCATTTTTATTTTTATGTAATTTGAGTGAGAATGTTTACATAATATAATTAGATAGGACATTACAACATTTCTTCTACACTAGACTAGAAAGTACTTCTAACACAATTAATTTTTCATAATAATTTGTATTTTTTTTTGTCATGTTATAATCTATTATTCTATTTGTAAAACAAAGGTAAAATATTTTTTAAGATTTAAAGTAATTTAATAGTAAAAACCAAAATCATTATAACTATTATTGAATACAAACTCATCATATATTCCCAAGAATTAAATCTTGTTAAAAAAAATAACCAGTCTTCCTAACCACTCAAAATAAATCTAAATGTTTTGGGTGTTTTAAGTTATGGATTAGTAGAATGCTATAGCTCTTAGGTCGTGTGACTTATAAGTATCCTAGAAAATGCATTACTATGAAGGATGTTTGGCACAATTTCCTGTTCGGTTTTTATGATGGGGTGGCTTCTTCAGGGGTTTGTGGGAGCGAGATATTGATTTTTAGGAATCCTTGTGACTTCTATAAGTTTAAATGGTGCGACAACTCTAGTACAAACAATAGGGCAGAGTTACTTGTTTATTGTGGCATCCTCTATTGCGCCATGTGGCTGGGAATCAACGAGATCGATATATTTATTGATTCAAAGGTGATCATCAATTGGGTAGATCAACGTTCTTATTTGCAAGCTCTTTCTCTTTCCCACTGGTTGATTAGGATTAGGACTTTGTTTTCAATATTTCATAGGGTCATTGTCCCCCACATTTATACAAAACAAAATGTTGAAGCGAACTCACGATGCAGGGTGTCTTTGGATAGGATTCATTTCCAAGAATTTTCCAATGGCACCTTGGTGCAGGATGGTCATCTAGAAATATGAGGAGATCTCTATATCATGGTCTAATTTTTGCACAATTTTGAGGTTCGACTTCTTTTTTGTTGAACGGCATATCATGGTTTTTTATTTTTTATTTTTTATAAAGTTGTACTTTGTTTTTTTGAGTTGCAATATAATCATATGTTAGATTATGGGATTGAGGAGATCTCCTTTTCTTTATGTGGAAAGAAGGAGCATCAATGATCACATCCTCACTTGTGGGCTTTCACTGTAACATGTTATCAACCATATTGTATACGCACCTAAAGAGATGAAATCGTTGTTTAGACCCATAATATTTTATAAACTTTTCATATATGAATGAAAAATCCCTTCTTTTGCTATTTAAAAAGCAAAGCTCTTAACAATCATGACCAGAAAGTTGAAATTGAATAATAATTTGTATATTTGATTTCCACGAAATAACAAATATGCCATTTTTTTCTAGAAAAAAATAAAAAATCTAATTCAGAATAATTTATATTAACTATTTAAACATTTTTATTATTTTCATTATTACATAGTTTTCTTTTATAACCTATTAAATTTTATTAATCATTTATTTAATCAATATATATTTTTTTATTAATTATTAAAAATATTCTAAATTTATAATTTTTAAAATTTCAATTTTATTACAAATTACATGACACTTTTTTATTTTATTTTATTATATATATATATATATATATATATAATTTTAATGAAATTTATAGTATTCACACACCATGTAAAGATCGAATGTGATTAGGAGAAATCGAGTTTTAATTCTAATATTTTTCATTTCAAATTAAAAATTCTATATACAATTATAAGTTTAATGAAATTTATAATATTGACAGAACCATATAAAGGTCGAAAGTCATTAGGTATCGATCTGGTTGCCATAATAGAGCATGGAATCAATCATTAAACACTAAGACAATCAAGAGAATAGACTGTGGCAATTGTCTCAAAAGAAGTATACTTGAGTTCGACTGCATACTTTTTTGGCTTTCATAAATTTGGACTCTCTATGCATGATCCATAGAAAGTGCAATGCATTTTCAAATAGAAGTATAAATTTATGGCACCCAATAAACTCAAATGCTATAAGATTAGCGTTTCATGGAAAGTTATTAGATATTCATGTTAATGGAAATATCAGTCAAAGAAAATATAAGATATTGACATAAACAAGTGACATTTAGTAAATATCTTAGATATTGATATAAACACTAATTTTAGTACTGGAAAATTGCTAGCACTGAATTATTGGTACAAATTTCCAAATGAAGAATTGATCGAATGTTTTGTGAGAATTATTTTTACAACAATTTCTGCTTTTGGAATATTATGTAAATTACGAGTGTTTTTCAGTACTCAATAATATAGTTAAAAAAAGATGGTGGTTTATGTTTAACAGAGCTACTTGGAAATTGAGAATTTGAAATTTCTAGTAGTTCATACTAACTCTAATTCTTAGAAATAGTTAGTTACTTAGAACAGGGAATTCTAAATTTCCAGTGACTACGCTAACTCTAATTTTTGAGATAAAATATATAAAAAGATAAAAATTGTTAGGATGGTATTGTCATCAACAAATTTATTTTGAAGTTTTTCTCCTTGAAATAAACTTATATATTCATATGAATACTATGAGTTGTTAAATAAACTATATTCCACATGGATACCATGAGTAAATCTCATTAATTGTTAAACAGAGTAAAATTATTTTACTTAAATTTTATTTTGATTAATAGTTTTTATTTTTATGTAATTTGACCCATCAAAATATTTTATTAAACAGCTCCAAAATGCTCCCAAACCCTTTGTTAATGGCTCCCACACACCCACAACCAGAAAACCAGAGAATAGTAAGAGAGAAATAACCCAAAACCGGCCTGATGCATGCAATTCAAGGAAACACGGGACACGCACATTTGAAAGACATGCTCGGACAAGACCGCACACGCTCAGAGGACACGTGTCCCACCGCCAAATCATGTTTGATTCGTCCAATTCAAGACGCGTCAAGGGGTTTCAATGAATCCAGTTCCTTAGCTTATTATAACCATGATTATGAACCATTCTTGAATTATAGTAGTTAGGATAAGGCAAGGGCTAACCAGCCTGCCATAGGGCATTAAATGCCCTGGTACATGCATGCTGTATAACAATATAACACACTGCCTTTATTTTCAATTTATGTAGCCACCAAGGCAGTGTGTTATATTGTTATACAACATGCATGTACCAGGGCATTTAATGCCCTATGGCAGGCTGGTTAGCCCTTGCCGTTAGGATAACTTGTAAATTATGCAAAGGTTATCACGAGGGCAGTGCCATGCATGTTAGTTTACCCTACGTTTTGTCCTTCTATCACAAGATTCACTATCCAGGCATCAACTTAATGAACCTCATATGCAATTATCATTAGCATGTAAACAATATTCAGTTCAAGTTTCAAGGCAGGCAACAACTCAATTGTAGGGAGGTGGCAAGGACGCAGCCTTTAGTATATTATTTGCATCATATCCCATTCAACGTCATTCAACATATGCTTTGATGCCATCACCAATCCAACATGAACTAAACATGAATATATGTATATACTGGTTCCAACAAAGCAACTACATGCACATGCCTTAATAAATGCTAGTGGCAACAAATTCCTTTAACAACTACGCAGTCCTTGAAGAAGGCATAGGTTATTTACTAGGAATATGGACTCCAATGGCAACACTTATACATGGAAAAACCAGGGCAGATTTATGATTAGTCAGTTTTATCACATGTGCCAACAGTTTTGTGATAAGTCACAATTATTGGTTTTGTTTCCGTGAGAAAAAACGTTTGTGTTTATATGACGTAAAAAACAGTACATATTCCTGGTATTGTGATTATTAATAACTTTCATTTTTTTTCTAAGATATATAGGATATATACAAACAGCTTGACCTTGTATTCAGGTAATCTTGTCATCATTCTTAATGTGTCCCATGTATGAGCTCAGTGGAAATTTATGCAAAAGCTATATCAACCTATGTACAGGTATTCAAAAGCATATATCCTCAAGTAATCAATTTATAGTGTGTGCTATATACAAAAATACAAAAAGAAATTTATCTATCTCTTATGGACGCTTCAAATCATTTGTTTGCATAAGACCCATGGAACTGTTTTGTTATCTCGGCAATGAAAAATATTAAATAAAATTAACACACATAAAAAATACTAGAAACATAGAAAAACCAAAGATGGCAGAAAAGGCCTCAGTGTCACTGTATTCCTCTCATAATGCAATGCAATGTACAAATAATGATCATAGTACAAATAAATACATGAAGAAGTTTGTCTCAAGATAGTATGTTTATCTTGGACACTATAGTTGAGCAAATCACTCAACCAAACACTAATCTAGGAGCCTAACTAGTTGGAGAGAATCTCTCAACAAACTAAGCCTAAACTAACTCCTAACCATGAGAAACAAACTCAATTTAGAAAGGTAGGATTAAATCCAGCTTTCTTGATTTTAATTAATTTAATTATTTTGGAATTATAATTGTTTTTAACACATGAGAGTGAGGCTAACATTCCTCCCCTCAATGATAAGTCTAAAATAAGAACTAGGAATCATCTTCCAAGTTCTCATGCTGAAACTGTTGATCCTCAAAAAACACTGCCTAAAAACTGCCAAACCTCGATGCTGAAAAAGCTTCAATTTGAAGAGAACATGAGTCAGTTGCAAGTTTGAGTCATCTCTGAAATTTTGCTTGACAACTCCATCATGTGCCAAGCTACAAAAGGATCCATCTATCCTTTGCTTGCAATCAGCATCCTTTGTCCACTGACAAATATTGAGAACACCCACAGGCTACTTTGATGTTGATGAACGCCCACTGGCTTCTTTGACGATGCCCACTCGTTGATTTGTTGATGATGCCCATTGCCTGATTTGAAGATGTCCACTCGTTGCTTTTGATGATGTTGTCGAGACTTTCAATCTGACAACCACCCGTAATTCCCTCCTTTGTCAGCTGAAAGGAGAGACAATCATCTGCATTTGATTTTGAATTTTGAACTCCCCCCTTCAGGTGTAGGAGAGTTTCACTGTTGTACTCCTGCTTTCAGGTGCATGAAAGTACTATCTTCATTTGATTGTTGGCTGCAATAAGTGAGATTGAATTCTGTTGTAAAGCCTATACAATCATTTTACTGTTGACGACCATTCCCAAGGATCGATCCATGCATAATTGATCTTTAATCTGGCAGGTTGGTGTTGTTTGCAACATTTCTCTGATGAATGATTCTGCTTGCCACAATGGTGACAAGGATGGAAATCAAAACGATGATCTTCCATGTGACCTTTTCTTTGACAATGTTTGCATGTGGGTTTGTCTACAACTTTCTCATCTATTGTTGATGTTATTTGATCAAGAAATCCTGCACTAATGAACTTCATCGGCTTAGAATAATTTGGAATATGCAAGTTGTTTTCATCTTTGTCATATCCTAATCCTCGTCGATTTTTGTTACTTTGGAGTTCTTCCCATGGCTTGATGATTGGTTTGGAAGAAACAAGTTCAATTTGATCATGAACAACTTCTACACTTGAAGTTGTTTGGATAAGTGACTTGAAATCAACATATTTATCTTTATCTATATGGTTGAAAGGCTTGGAAGCATCACTCTTCTATTGCAATTCATCTCTTTGAAGTTGTGACTCTAGTTGAAGGAACTCAATTGTGTCATGTGCATGTTGGAGATTCATTGAAATATCAGCAAGAGTTGCTTTGCTGATTTGCACCATGTCTTCAACAGTTGAGAGGATCAAATTGTTAAGAATATTTAACAACTGAATGCTTTTCTCCATGTGAACTTGTTGGAATTCACGCTCGCTTGCTTTTAATACTTGCTGGAATTTTAGAACTCGCTTGCTTGAATGCTTGATCTTGCTTGCTTGAACTCGCACTCACTTGTTGTAGATATGAACAGACTTGATGGTTGTTTGAATATCACATTTGCTCTCTTTAGAGCTGAACTCGCTCGCTTGATGCTTGGTTCAACCAGTTTCAGGCTCGCTCGATGTTGTGAACTTTGCACTCGCTTGAACTCACTCTCTTGATTGATCAAAAGAAGGGTGTCGAATACTATAAAAAATGCACCCAAGAGAAACGCTTACAATGATTTGAACGACTCAGTTAAAAACAATGGATTCACTTGGTTTAATTGATTTCCTATCAATTCAAATCTTTGGTGTCGGTTTCAACCGAGAATGCATCCTTACAATTCAACTCAATTTGACTTTGATTACAAGCCAACTTATTAAAAAAATGATGCAAATTCATTTTCCAAAACAATGCTTTTGAATTGATGCAAATGTTGTTGATGTAGATGACAACTTCATTAACTTGATTGAATGTTTGATGTAGAATCGTCTTTGACAACTTGAATATGTATTGTTGCTTCTTAATTACTTGTAGTTTTTTTTATTACATAAGCTTGAATGGAATTGATTATGTGCATGCAATTCGCTAATTTGTTGTGTGCTCCATGTGTACCATATTAGAAGGATAGTGTCAAAACTAGACACAAAACAAAAATAATATTAGGAATCATGTTGATCACAAACACACTCACAGTGTATTTAAGATCCCCTTATTCAATTTCAGGTGGGTCTAGGACACTTCAACACCACAAAAAATTGTCTTTATTAGGTATTAAGTACATCAACTTTCAAAACATTGTGATTGAAATTTCTCAAACAATGAAAATGCAAGCTAACAAATTCTTGAAGAAACTTGTCTTCAAAATTAAAAGAAACTTTTCAAACCACGAGTTACAACCTTATCACTCCAAAGATTTATAAAAGTCACACCTTATGGCTCCAAATTTCAAAATAATATGAATTATACCTTTGCAGCCCATTACAAAAAGTTCACTTTACTAACCCTTTTAAAAATCCAAACATGAAACTTTTTTTCACTCATAAGCACTAATTTCATGACTTTACTTCACAACTTTCATATGTGCTCTTCCAATAAATGCTATACATTTTCCAGCGATCAAATATAGTTAGCATCTGTCCACACTTGTATCGATTCAACTCAACATGAAATTAAATTTGAATGAACCAACCCACAATGTCTACCTTCCATTTAGATCTTTAAGGCTAGGTACTCAACGCACATCGGTCAAATAGGGTCTATGCTGGTTTCAGAAGGTGCCAAAGCTGTAAATTGCAGTGGGCCATGCTCATTTAAAAGCTAAAGGCATTCATTTCTTGCGCTCCTTCTAGCCATTGCTGAGTCTGGTTTTTTCTTTTTCACAACACTGATACTTTCGTTGTCCTCCTTTATGCTTCTAAGGTTCTCTAACTGTTGGGAAGGTCCTTCAATTTCAAACATCTCATAATTTTTCTAATCTACATCTCAAGGCTAATGAATAGAAATGACATATCAGTGTTTCACGAGAGGAAATGTGAAAAACCTATTGCAGAGAAAAAAATCCAACTACGCAACATTGAATACATCTGCTTCATGTAGATTTCAACCTAGATCTTCTTCAACGTAGGTTTGCACACAATGAACAAGTCTCCAAGTGGCTTTACAACCGACTTTCTGGGCCGGAGGATAGAGGCTTGGGCTGCGACAAAGAAGATTCAACGTCTGGGATAGTCACACGAGACAACTACCGGAATGTGGGGTTTTTACTCGACTTGGTGAGGCCTGAGGTCATGCCTGACATCGGAGCCATCACGAAGCAGCTGATTGCAGGCCAATACGATCAAGAATGTTGTCGAGATTACGCTGATGTTAGCAAAGTATTCTTGGATGAAACTCTATGTCGGTTAGGGTTGGAGAAACTCAGCATAGACGAAATTCATAAGACCGTATGCGCATCACTGGAGGGAAAAATGAAGAAATGGACTCAGGTGATTAAGATTGCCGTGAGGGTTTTGTTTCCCGACGAGAAAAAAGCTCTGCAATCAAATATTCCAGGGCATGGGTTTAGTCGAATAGGTTTTCTTCTCAGAAACCTATGAATTAAGCATGATGCAGCTCCGATAATTTCATAGAAGACCTCAAATCCTAATGACATGGATGGTGAACCCAATAGCGAGCTATTTGTGGTTCAGAAGGACCTAAATCATATAAACGAGGAGAATCACAGATTAAGGTTCATGTTGAACCAGATAAAAAACAACTATAACAATATGCAGCTGCTACATTCGAATACACACCTACTGATAACTCGGGCCCTCCAATACGGTGGTTTCAACATTGGATTGTAACTTTACCACATTGGTTTCAAGCTAGTTTTGAGCAGTCTAACTTTTGGCATGTTCCACAACCAACAACACATAAATTTATAAACACCACTCAGGAAGAAGCGTCAATACGCCACATAGTTCTAACGACAAAACAATGATTTGGCATTTCCTTCTTTCACCAATTTGATCTACACCAATGTTTGCAATATCGAAATCAATGTTTGGTTACATTAAATTTGATCTACACAACAATAGTCTAACATTGCATCAAAACAATTTGGCATTAATTGCATGCTTAATTGACTGATCTGAGATAAGCAGAGGTGTGGATTGAATTTTAAACTTTTGCATAATTCAGTTGTCAATCAAAAAAAACTCTGAACAATATTTAAAGCAAGTTAATGCACTCATATACAAATGCGACTTGCTTTCTCTCATAATCGATTCAAATTTTCCATCGGATTCAGTGACTTCAATGCTGTTCTACCTTGTGAAAAGGAATTCTTGTTGAAGGGGATTCTGGCCAAACAATTTGTGCTTATTGACCAAGAAAATCTGCTATTGATTGGTATAGGGTTTGTGTTCTTCCATCCATAACTTGCAAGTTTTCTTCTATTCAAAGATAAAATGAGACAACACTCCCTACACGCTTCATAATGGGACACATACCTGGAAACATATTAATACCTTGCACCTTGAAGAATTTGCCTCACAATTTAGATAGGTAAGAAATTCCCATCGGCCATGGATCTAAACGCAGAGCTTGAATGCTCATAAAATCATGTACACTATACTAATTACAACAAATCATATACTCAATATACAGATGTCAGTCGAATTTTGTAAATCAACACTACAGTCACACTAGATTTAATCAAGTCAATGCTAGAGATTATTTTTATGGTTTGACCAAGGAGGAACCGATTCAACCGATCTATGCCATTCATCTCCAAAATTCAATGCCCCAACCTAAACTTGGTAACTTATCTTTGGGAGTGTTTGTAGTTCTGGCTTGCAACATGATTCAAACGAATTCTCCACTAGAGATTTATTTTTATGGTTTGAGCAAGGAGGAATAAATTCAACCGATCTATGCCATTCATCTCCAAAATTCAATGCCCCAACCTAAACCTAGAAACTTATCTTTGGCAGCATTTGTAGTTGTGGCTTGCAACAGGATTCAAACGAACTCTCCATGCAGATATCTTTTCCTCTGCCCAAAATGACATCCATTCATCTGTTCACATGCTGCTCTATTCATACACAGAGTTGCATACAGCTTCGTGCTCCAACATTCTTCCCACACACAAAAGGAATTCACACAACAGGTTGCATGCTCTGTATATATTTTTAGCTCCGATACCGCATGTAGAATATTAAATAAAATTAACGCACATAAAAAATACTAGAAACATAGAAAAACCAGAGATGGCGGAAAAGGCCTCAGCCTTACTGTATTTCTCTCATAATGCAATGCAATACAAATAATGATAATAGTACAAATAAATACATGAGGAAGT
The DNA here is from genome assembly GCA_000404065.3 of Pinus taeda. Classification (NCBI taxonomy): domain Eukaryota; kingdom Viridiplantae; phylum Streptophyta; class Pinopsida; order Pinales; family Pinaceae; genus Pinus; species Pinus taeda. Next base: position 37,175 of record APFE030981833.1, read on the forward strand.
TTGTCTCAAGATAGTACATCTATCTTGGACACTATGGTTGAGCAAATCTCTCAACCAAACACTAATCTAGGAGCTTAACTAGTTGGAGAGAATCTCTCAACCAAGCCTAAACTGACTCCTAACCATGAGGAACAAACTCAATCTAGAAAGGTAGGATTAAATCGAACTTTCCTGATTTTAATTAATTTAACTATTTTGGACTTAGAATTGTTTCCATCACATGAGAGTGAGGCTAACATTCTAAAGCTGGGCACCCAACATCTACAGTATTAGCTCCCATCTTTATTTCATTGTGCATACCATCTGGTTCATCTGCTAGACCCATCTTGGACATATGGTCCGTGTTTTGGTTGTATTCCCATCCAATGTGTTGGATCATCGAGTCTCTAAAAGAGGCCCATAGATTCTCGATCCAGCAGAGCCATCCATGAAGCATATTCTGTTGTATTTGTTTCTGCCCAGTACATGTTCAATAATGATACAAGAATCTCCAAAAATGTGCATGGATGGAATGTTAAAAAAAGTAGAGAACCAAAGCAGACCCCATAAGGCCATGGATTTTGCCTTCATATTTGTGCCCCTACTAGCACCCTAGTGGACCCAAAATTCTTGTCCTTCTGTTACTTTAATCCAAAAACCACATCCACATAGTCATCTTTGTGCTGCACCATCAAACCCGCTTGTCTCCTAGTGTTTGTGGTATCTAAGGAAGGCTGGAACATATCTTTTTCTTGGGTCCACATTTTAGTTCAATGCCACCATTGTACCATTTAGATATACGGTCCATTACCAACACATCTTTTACCTTATAATTTTCAAATATAATTTGATTGCACCAATGCCATGTCTCCCAGAAGACAGCCAATGGAATCAACCTCCATGAGGATTTTTGTTTACTCCACCAATACAAACAGTCAGATATATTATCATATTGTATGAATGAGATACCAATATAGTTGGCAAAAAAGATGAGTGTTATCCTCCCCCTCGTTCCTACATAAATGACATATCCTCGGCCCTGCCAATTTTTCTTCTGCAGGTTTTCCCATGTTAGATTTTTATTTTTCCAAACAAACCATAGAAACATAATAATCTTGATGGGCATCTTAGTACACCAAAATTTATAGAACTAGCATACCTCTGTGTTGTGGAACTCTTGTGTGCAAAGGTTGTGATATGCATGAACCACCTCTACTTCTCCTGCCTTTATCTTGCCGGCACATGCAATATGATCTCCACGCTCATCTCGGCAAAATCCAATAGATTGCATCTTGTACCTGATCTATTCCCATTCATATGTCATTTGGGCCGCCAAATCCAATTCTCCGACCCTTTTCCATATTGGAACATATCCTTGCCATTCCCGAATGACCTGGTTCCAAAAAAATTTACATGGACTATTGATAAACTGTATTAAGTCCATAGATATGCTCAAGTCCCTTCCTGTTCCAAGGATCTAGTCCAGTCTGATCCTTGCTCGGTGTCCAGTCCCAAGTCGCCAAACTAAGTTATGAAGAATTTTTTTTTTAATTTTATTCAGACTGAGCCATATGGTCGATCCCGTGGGAGTCCCAATGGAGCCACGACGCATCCAAACTATGAGCTCTTTGTCCTTAAGGTATTTGTGCCTAATAATTCTGACCCATATGCCATCCCCAAATAATGCCCTCCATAGTGTCTTCTGCAACAACGCCCATCCGAAACGTCTTAGGTTCAATATACCCTAGCCTCCCAGTTTTTTTGGCATAGTAATGTACTCCAATTTAACCAGATGATATTTTAATGTGTGTGACACTCCTGACCAAATATATTGAGCTGTAATGCAGTGCAGTGAATTAATAATAGAATGTGGGAGATAATATAAGTGTGCCCAATAGACACCCCGCTGTGTGATCAGAGATTATGTGAGGGTAATATGACCTCCTAGTGAGAGACATTTGAATTCCCACTCCATGATTTTCTTATAAAATCTATCAACAAGCCACAACCAATCATTGATTTTGTACCGACAGGGCTTTATATTATATCCTAGGTATTTCATATCTCCAACCAAAGAATCGGCTCCCACTCCGAAGAGTCTCTGAATATAGACAATGTCGTCCAAATCACTTGAACCATATAAAATGTTTGATTTCAGAAGATTCATAATAAGGCCCGTAGGCCTTCCAAATTTAGTGAAGATATGAAATAAGGAAAACCATTTAAATCTATCAATCATCCCCATAATAAAAAATCATCAACAAAGAAACTATGTGAAATCTTGATTTGCCAACCCAGGGGTAGTGTGCCAAATTGGCCCTTAGTCACAACTTCTTTTATGTGTAAGCCGAGGCCATCCATTGTCAGAATGAACAATAGACGTGATAGTGAGCACCCCTGTCTTAGTCCCTGACCCACCCCACAAAAACGAGAAGGATATCCATTAATAACAACTGCATAATTGACATTCGTTACACATGCCATTATCTGTTCAACGCCTTTGGCCTAAATCTCAACTTTGTGAAGTACCATCCTTAGATATCCCCAATCAAGGCATTCATATGCCTTTTTTAAGTCAACCTTCATAAAAACAACATTTACTTTTTTAACATGGATTGTATGCTAACACTCTTGTGCAATAGACACAACATCATGTATTTGTCTGTTCTGTAAGAATCCAAATTGCTCAGGGGAAATGTACTTTGATAGTGTGTGCTTGATCCTGGTTGCAATCCTCTTAGAAATAATCTTGTAAATAAGATTGCAAAGAGAGACAAGCTGATAATATGAGAACGTGTAAGAGGAGGCCTTCTTAGGGATGAGATCTATATAAGTGGAGTTTATATGAGGGTGTATGGATCCCCTATTTCTTGATTCTTCCACCATATTAGTAAGATCTTGGAAAATGTCGAAAAAATGGGTGAATAGTTCCACCGTCCAGCCATTTGGACCGGGGCTCCTGTCACCCTTTAGAGATTTAAGCACCTATAGGATTTCTTCTCCCGAGACTGCCTTATATAGGGCCGCGTTGGCTTCCTCATCAAACATCATGGGATATTCATTTACCCCCCACACTTGATCCTCTGCACATTCTAAACCCTTGCATCGATATGCCCGTTCAAAATGTGCTACTGCTAGTCTTGAAATCTCCTGCTGTGTCTACACCCGGTTACCTTCAGCATCAAAAATCTCCCAAATAGAATTAACCTTCCTTCTGTGATTTGCATAATTGTGAAAAATTTTGTGTTCTTATCCCCTTCTTGAATCAATAAGGCCCTACTCTTAAGCGGCCATGTCAATTCCATTTTTTGGAGAATATGTTTCCTTTTGAGATCTAGTGCTTGTATTTGATATCGATCCTCTATCGATGGGAGATGTGATAACATGACTGACCGAAGAGACTCCAAGGTCACATTTATATCATTTAAATCATTTTTCTAGCGGGCATTTTGCCTCCACTCCCATGACTTCACCACAGCCTTTAGGTCCTGAAGTTTCTCCTGTATATGTATCATGGGAGAAATATTCCCAACGCGACCCCCAGACAAGTAACCCCACACTAGAACTTCATTTTGGGTCTTCTAACCAGACTCGATTGAACTTAAAAGGAATCCCATATCTAAGATCCCCATGACGCCAGATAAGCATTATGGGACGATGATCAGATATATAGTTGTTCACAATATTAGATTGCACTGACCCGAGCTTCTCCACTAACTGTTCATGTAGTAAAAATTGATCCAGCGTTTTAGCTACATATCCTTCCCCAACCCTACCATTATCCCATGTAGGAGCAATTTTTGGTGGGCATATATCTATCAAGTTATGGACATTTATTATGTCTTTGATAAAATCCGCCATGTTATCTATTCTTCTGGATCTACCAGGCCAAACCTCCTCCAAACCGATGGTGCAATTTAAGTCACTCGCCATGATTAAAGTAACCATACCCAACATCCCATATAATATCAGGTTATGCCAAAATGTATCTCGTTCCCTGTACGAGGCATATATATTCAAAATATGTATTCTTCTCGGTAGACCTCTGATATGTCCAACAAGGAGAATACCCGAAAAACATGAAAAAGCCTTCATCTTGACTCATCTTGGATCCCATAGGGCTACCAAACTCCCCGAGTGCCCAGCTGCATCAGTAGCCACCATATGCCAGTATGGGAGCATCTTCCTGAAATAATTGATCACCTGCTGAGCTAGATGCATAGTTTCCTATAGAAAAATAATATATGGGTGTGTAGAATGGAAAAGTTCTTTGAGGGTCAAAAATTTGTATAATGCGCACAGACCCCATATATTCATGGATGGGATAAAATTCATGACGGTCTGGATTCAGGCATCGTTGCTCTAACGGCCCAAGGAGAGATTGGAGATTCAATAGGCATGTCAATCAGGGTTAAAGGGTCTATAGGACAAATATGGGAATTTCAGGTATGACTATCCCTACTTTGCTTCCATAGAACAGTGATATTTCTGGTCGAGGAGGGACTAATATGCAGAGACAAAGAACCCGAAGGCTTATGGATCGTGAGGGTGCGTAAGTCAAGGGTCTTATTCTGTAAAAGAAAATCTAAACCACTGTCTACCAAATTAGTTGGTGAGACCACAAGTGACATGGGTGAAACAGGTCGGGTGTTGGACGTCGGAGAAGGTTGGGTGATGGGTGGAGGGGCGAGGGCCGGAACATATGTAATGTGAGAGGTGGAGGGGACATCATAAGGTGTCATATGGGATGGAACAAAATCCAAGAGAGGAGGAGCATAAATTGTAAGCAGGGGTATATTTTCCGTCAGGGTCAGGGAGGAGTCATCCACAATAGGAGAACCAGAATCTTTACAGGTCCAAGGAGATGATGGCACTAATATAGGTGCCAAATCAAAATTTATCTTAGGGTGTGAAACAAAGGGATGGAAAAGTATAGGGTGTGATAGAGTACTTGTTATGTGTTGTGTGCCACCTAGACGAAAACACTCCCCATGTCCAGTCATGTAGAAGTCCAGACAACCATCAATCGCCTCCTTAACATCAACATTATACCACTCTCGTGGTGTCCGATGACCACCCATCCTGCATGGACATTGTGCCATAAGGTGTCCAGTGTGATGGCATATGAGGTAGCAAATAGAACACCCCAGAAGTCCAGTTGTTTCACCAAGTGAGTGTCTTCCCATTGCTGTTCAATATGATCCAGAAACCCTCCATTGTAGTCCTTCTCAATCAATATCCATGCAATTCTTTTGTCCTTGGCGCCCAGGCACTTTGGATCGATATACAAACTTGCCAATCACATTGCCAATGTCCATGAGAACTTGTTGGGTCCAGAATTCAATTGGCAGGGCCGATAATTTAACCCATATAAGTTTGTTCCTCGACGTCTCCTTCAGTGGGTTGAAACCAATGTACCAAGAGTGCAACGCTAAGAAACTTCGTCCTTTAATCCATGGAAGTGCCTGGATTTTGTGTAAATCCTCCTAGCTGAGGAAGTGAAAACTATACCAACCACCCATCAAATGCACCATAGAGGGCATATAGCGAAGCAGTGATTTCCACTTCGTTTCCACCCAACTCCTCATTTCACCCTCACCTACTTCAACAAAGTGCCATTTTCAGAACATTATGACCGAAACTAAGAAATGGACCTAGAGTGGCAATTTTAATGGCATGATGTTTATGGCGACCTCGCATATCACCACCTACATGACGTGCCCTATGTGAGGCAAGGTAGCATGTCCTCCATCTAGCAAATTAATCAAATCTACCCCGAGACGCCTTGCATGCGAAACAGTGGGGCCCTCCCCCCGCTTAGATCCAGAGTATATTTGATGTTGTCATTTAGCCTCCAGCGTGGCCCATATAAAGACCTCATGTTTCAATGTGTTAGACGCAAAAGGGTCCAACGAGGACATATTGCGGGAGTATATAGAAATATGGATGTAGAGAATGTAGTATAATGTTAGTCATAAAAAGATGTCAAGGTTGGTAGGTGAGACACTTGGTGAATCCAACAGAGATCTGTGTAGGAATTTTTTGGGATCCACATTCTTAGGATAGAAATCTGAACCCACACTGAAAAAACCTGCATAACACCGATCGAGGGACTCCACCGTCAGATCACGTCCTGAAATGGAAAAGAAAAATTTTCGTGCACATAAAAATAGAATGCTTGATTTGATGAATCTGCGCATAATCATCCACATCCTAGAGTGTCAGAGGAAACTGACATATGAGTAAAGAAGAATAGGACCACAGTGTATTCACTAATAATGATCCCAACGCCTACAAGGTAGAAATTAAAAAATCGTCGAAGCTATAATTTACCGGCTAACGGAAAAACCTAGGGCTCCCAGAGTATTATGCAGGAAACAGAGCAAGTAAACTACAATGCAGGATACCAGAGATGAAATGTGGTAGAACCAAGCTATAATCCCTCGTAGCAACAACATCAATAACAACCCTAGTAGGTCCACCACCAGTTACACAACCTGAAACCAAAATCCTTCCATGGCCTTGATATAATGAACAAATTAATCCAACGCCTCCAGAGAGAGTAATAGTTGATGGGCCGAAGACAAGAGCCCTCCTCCAGATTATATTGTGGGCATAGAAGAGAAATAATGTCAGTCTAGATAGGCATTTGGATGCTTGGGGGCAGAGGGAGTGTGTGTCCTAATAATGCACTTAAGAATGTATATGGCAGTAAGGAGTAACAACATGATATGGAAAATCTATGATTGTAGAAAGGAGAAGTGATGAGCTAGAAAAGTACTAGGTATACTAAAACTAGTTAAAATGGTGACCACAAAACATATAAATGGTAGACTACCCACCCAGATGAAGGATGTAAGTGCAGGGGAGCAGTATGTCTGTAATGAATGATCAACTACGGGACAGGGAATGTTATATGATAATATATATATATATATATATATATATATATATATATATATATATATATATTATAATACTTATATATATATATATATATATATATATTAATATATATATATATAATATAATATATATATATATAATATATATTATATTATATATATATACTCACGCACGCACAAAAGTGGTGCAACCAAACGAGAAAAATAGATAAAGAGAGAATCAAGGGCATAAAAGCACTCTGTAGGTTGTATTGCTACCAATAGGAAAAATGACATTACATTACATATTGGTTTCTGTTTGGGTTGTATTCAAAAGAAGGTTTCAAATCACTAAGCATCCTTAGTACGAAGGTAATTTCATCCTTTCATGTGAGTATCATTTCTTTTTTGTGTTTAGCATATGAAATAGAAATTGATTGCTAGACATGGGAGTTGGCTCCTTGAGAAATGAGGAAGCCAATCCCTCAACAATGAAGAGTACTAGAGGCTAAAAGTGCCAAATCCACAATCGCAAAAATGATCTTAGGGAGATGGTAATTAATCAAAATTTGTAATTTCTCTTCACTCTATATTCACCAACGCATGGTTTTAGCCTAATTCTTATGTGTTTGGGGTTTGAGAGGATAGCCTACAAGGCAATCATGCAACCCATCAGGCCTGACAAATGTCCCACAATATGGAATTGGTATGGATGGCCAAGTTCATAGGCATAGAATGAACCCTAGTAAGGAAAGTGCAACAAAATTCCTGGCTGTCACATTAGAGTGAATTGACACCAACCTCACATAGCCTCTACGTCAGACCCTTAAAATTTTGCAAATTGTGTGATTAAGTGTGTAACCTTGACCATTACTGGCAATGATTCTTCCATTTGAATCATGGTTTATAGCATCACAAATAGCAAAACACTCAAGGAGTACACCAATACATATAGTATACATTTGTGTGAGCAACAATTAGGGAGGGCATGTATATATAAAATAAATTCTATAATAATAGTCAAGTTTATCCAAGGAAACTTTAGGGATAGAGTCATCATAAGCTATTGTCAGTAGTATATGCCAACAGATTGAAGCATGTACAAGGCTAGAACAAAGTCTTAATTAGCCTCAAATGTATGCCCAATCCATACATAAACAATATTATTCTAGATGTCCAAGATTTTCTTCCTATGAACATCATGAACTGCAACTGAGACATCAAGTGTCATACTATTTTGATATTGTGAATCCTTTCAAGTGTCAGACATCACCATATGACGTCTAGTGGCCTTGCCTCAAGGAGGCCTGAAGCCTTATTTCCTGTATATTATCTCCTAAGAACAATACCATCCCAATGATCGTGTAGATCGTTCAGCTTGTAGAGGCCCATTTAGTGTATGGGGTGGCCATGGAGTATAGGTGTACAACAGAGTTTAAGACTACAAATCCATGCCTAAACATACAAATTTGTTCATAGCTGCAATTTCAACCACAATGGCTAAATGTACTGCTTAATCCATGCCTACATATGGTCTCAAAATGTCATGTAATTTAGGCAATACTTGCCATTTTTTAACCCTGATTTGTAGTGAATTGTCTGAACAGGTTCTCGGCATTATAGTTATTAAGATGCCTTAGAATGGAAATAGGGATAGGTTTCATGATTTTCCTCCCAACCATTGACAACTGCCAACTGTGCAAGTGTCACCCCCTAGCTCATGAAACCTGTCCCAATGTTTAGGTCAGGGATTCTAGAGGTTTGTCCCACCTCCATCTTTCATATTGTTGTTTGGTTGTAGGCTCATATAGGGGCTCTAGAGGTAGTTTTTCCTCCACCCAATAGTCTATAAGGGATTCCAAATATACACATCTCTATGCATTGGTTAATAAGGGACTCTAAAGATACACATATACACCCACTAGTTAACAAGGGACTCCAGAGATACACATCTCCACCCATTAGTTAACAAGGGACTTCAGAGATAAACATATCCACCCATTAGCCAACAAGGGATTCCAGAGATAAAATCTCCACCCTCACTTTACTCAAGGTTTCCAGAGACTTGTCTCCATCATGAGGTTGCTCAGCAACTCCAACCAATTCTGGGCATCCAGAGCATTCTAATTCTGAGATTTTGGCAAGGAACTAGGCTAAGACAACCCGAGGCCCTCACCGTTTTATACAATGAGGGGATCCAAATATGAAGTATCTCCACCCTGAAACTTGGCCAATATTCTCATTTACAGTAGAAGAGAATTCATATTTCTGGTGTATTATTATAGAAGTTCAGCTATCATTGCTGCAAGATCTCATTTCTGAGTAATGGGCGAGTATTGACATTTCATAGGTAAATCCATACTGGTATGAAACAATCTATAGGGTCTACGGCTTTGGAAATATGAGGTTATTCATGTTTTCATATTAGCCAAATGTGGACTCGAGTCTGAATAGCCCATCAGGCAATAAGATAGCCATGAGGCAGTTTGATTCTACTAAGTACATCTCAGGTAACTCAATGTCAATCAAGCGATCTACTAATATGACGCTAGCATCTAGACACAAAATCATTCTTAATATGTTTGAAGTCTGCTAAATAGCCCTAGCATCTAGGTATTAGGTAGATATGTAAACAATAGGATCCTAAGCTATGAGCCTCTGTAGGTTACTGTTACTAACCGATGGTGTTGCAGGTACTTTTGTGCCCCTCGTGATGTCATCCACACAATTTCAAACTCATGCATCTCCTTCCTTTGCAGACAGATTCCTGAATTATTCTCCTTAGATGTTGAATTCAATGCTAACCCCCTCTCTGTATCCCACTAGTTATTTCCTTCGTTTACTACACTCTCACTATTGCTTCTTCTAATTCACCGTGCCCCTCCTGGTCTTGACTTCCTCCTTTTTTACTGTTCACCAACTACTATCGGTTAGTTAGGGTCTGGCCCTATTGGACCAATCCCTGATGTTCCTTTGTCCTCCTAGTCTCATCACTGCTACTCTGTTTTCTTTGGACAATCAGCTCCCTGCCATTTGGTCCTCCTTCATTCCTGGTCTTCCATTTTCCTTATTCTTAGAATCCCTTCTAGAATCGACAGGGTGTGTAGAAATATCTCATCTACTGTGTGCTTGAATTCCTCTAAATATCTTCTTGTGACCTTCCTTCACTCTCCATTCTCCATCCTCTCTTAAAATGCATGTGCACATTCCTCCCCCAAAATGGTCCCCTCCTAATACCTTGTATATCATGTTGTATATGGTCGGTGTTCACAATACTTTGATTTAAAGTCACTATGATCCAATGTTGACTTAATTTGGAAAGTATTAACTAGGTCCATGCTTATACGAGCCCTTCACTATCACCCCCATCAATATTAGAGTTATACCATATTTCATAGGTTTATGTACTAAGGCTTACAAACCTTATAAGGAAAGAAATTATAAATAAAACTAATTTAAAACACATCACTTGTTATTTTGATATCTTTAACATCATAAATATCTCGATCTATAAGAACACCAATGCTTGCGAATATAGGAATTTAATAGATCTCATTGTTCAAGGAATACGATATCTAACATGTGTTCATTTATAACAAATCATAATGGCTAATAAAATAATTGACTTGTGACACTTAGGTATATATATTGAATGTATATAAAGATAACTAAGGGAAATATTTACATTAACCATACAAGTGTAAGGTGATAAAAAACATCATTTATTATATAAATGACTACACCTTGATCGAGACAATATCTACATATTTTGCAAGATGACCGGGGTTATTAGATGTATACTTGTTTCTTCATTTTACCTTGGTGGTTACCAATCGCAGTGTTGCTAACATCGCGATGTTTTAAAAAAACCACAATTTTTTCAGAGAGATGATTTTATCGGTCAATGTTATAGGCGATTTTTATATTTTCAAAAAATTGCGATCTGATCTTAAAAAATCGTCGAGGTGGAAAACAACGAAGTTAAATTCGGTTTTTTTTCTCATTTTGCAGACAAAGGGCAAGAGTGAGAGCTAAGGATGAGGATAACTCATCTACAAGGGAAAGAGAGGAGAAAAGTGAAGAAATTTAGCATCCCAAGCAAACAAAATTCAAGTTTGGGCCAAGTTTCTTCAACGGAGTGTGGTTTTTAGATATGGGCATCAAATTTGGCCATTTTTTTGTTTTTTTTCTTGTTTTTCCTTAGGTTTCTATCACCCATTTATTTTTCATGATTTTTGTTTGGATTTGAATGTTTTTTTTTGTCATTTTTGTTGCATTTAATGGAAAGGGCTATTTTGGTAAAAAATGCAAAATCTTGATTGTTAGTTTTATTTGTTTAATTTCTTCTCGTGCCCTAGTTTTTTTCCATCATTTTTGCTTGGGTTTGAATGTGTATTTTTTTTCCATTATTGTTGCATTGAGTTGAGGGGTTTTTTTTGTCAAAATTCAAAATGTTTTATGTAAATTTTAATTTCATTTGTTTAACTTGCAGTTCTTCTTGTGCCCAAGGTTCAAACTTCAAACTTAAATGTTATATTAAAACTCGAGATTCAACAAAGTTACAAACATGTCAAAGAAATTGGACCCTCTGTGGGAATTTGTTGAACCTGATGGATGGTTTGACAGATCAAATTTGACTTGCAAGTTATGTGGGCATCATATGATGGGGGGGTATACAGATTGAATTGTCACCTTGCACAAGTTCATGGAGATGAGGTAGGGCCTTGCTCAAATATAAATCTCGAAATCATACGAAGAGCCCTCAAATCATTGGAAGAAATAGAGACCACCAAATTGTTCAAGGCAGGTCTGAAGAGTCAAATAGCAGGGAGTAGAGTGTCAGGATTAGGAGGTGACCGTGAGAGTGGTACTGGTTCTACTTCACCATCAACATCTACACCCAACCCTGTAGCTACCTCATCATTTTTTGTTCCTAGAACCACACCTGGTGCACAAACATCTATCTCGTCAGTTATTAAAAAAGGGGAGAAGGAAGAAGCTGACAAGTTGTTGGGAAAGTTTCTTCTTTGGCGTGATATTCCTTTCAGCGTTGCTAGGAACAATCCATTTTTCCAGCTCGCAATTGATGCTATTACTATTGTTGGCCCAGGGTACAAAGTCCCTTCATATGATGACTTTAGAGGGCGTTCTTCAAAATGAAAAGGTTGACTGCACTAAGAGATTCGAGGATTTTAGGGAATCATGGTACACATAGGATGCACAATGATGTCAGATGGTTGGACCGATCAAAAGGTTAGAAGCCTTATTAACTTCTTGGTTAATTGTTCCAGGGGGACAAATGTTTATGAAATCTATTGATGCATCTGCACATATCAAATATGCACGATTATTATGTGATTTTTTGGATGTGTTCATTCAGGAGGTGGGTCCACAACATGTTGTCCGAGTCATAATGGAAAATGCTGCAAATTATGTTGTTGCTGGAAAGATGCTTATGGAGAGGCATCCTAGCTTATTTTGGACACCTTATGCTACACACTACATTGATTTAATGTTGGAGGACATAGGAAAAATTCTTTTTGTTAAGGATATTGTTGAATCATCAAAAAACATTATTTTTTATTTTTTTTATTTTTTTTTTATATAATCATGCATTTGTTCTTCATTTGATGAGAACATTCACCAACAACAAGGAGTTGGTGCGCCCTACCATTACACAGTTTGCCACCAGTTTCATATCTCTTCAATCCCTCTTGAATTCTACGTGGGACGTGAAGATAATGTTTCTTTCAGATGAGTGGCATGATTTGGAATATAGCCAAAAACTAGAGGGAGAGGCCATATGGAGGTTAGTTTCATACCAGGAAAGCTTCTGGGCGGGAATGTAGGAGATGTGTAGCATTACTAAACCTTTGGTAAAGGTTCTTCGATTAGTTGATAGAGACAATCCCAAAATGGGCTACTTGTATGAGGCCATATGGAGGTTAGTTTCATACCAGGAAAGCTTCTGGGCGGGAATGTAGGAGGTGTGTAGCATTACTGAACCTTTGGTAAAGGTTCTTCGATTAGTTGATGGAGACAAGCCCACAGTGGGCTACTTGTATGAGGCCATGGATAGGGCCAAAGAATCCATTTAAAGCTACTATGATGATAAGGGGGATGAGGGGTTTGAGAAACAACAACTCCTATGGGAAGTGATTGATGAGCGATGGAACAATACATCCATCGTCCCATTCATGCTGCAGGGATCTTCCTGAACCCCACATTTTCTTACTCTTGTGATTTCTTATTTGATGCTGAGGTCATGGATGGATTCTTCACTTACGTTCAGAGGATGGTACCATCTCCAGCAAAACATGCAGAAATCTCCAAAGAAATGGAGATATACAAGATGGCAAGTGGCACATTTAGCTTTGACATGGTTGTTGTGGATAGGAAGACTAAAATGCTAGGTAAGCTTTAGTTTGTTTCAAATTTCATTGTCTCTTCAAGTTCATACTTTGCTTCAACTTTCAAATTTCATTTTTTTCTTATGTTTATCTTATTTGTTGTAGATGCATGATGGAGAAGCTATGGTGGCATAGTACCCAATCTCAGAAGGCTTGTCCTTCGAGTGCTCAACCAAACATGTAGCTTCTCGGGATGCGAGCGCAAATGGAGTGTATTTGAAAAAATCCATACCAAGAAGCGCAACAGGTTAAAATATTCCAAGTTTCCGATTAATTTTTTGAATTCTTCAAATAACAATTTTTTATAATTATTATTTTATTATTTATAATTTATTAATTTATTAATTTATGACCCTTGTACAGGTTGGAGTTCCAACAACTTAATGACATGGTCTACGTCTACTACAATCTTTTCTTGTGGGTGAGCCAAATTGAGAGGACACTTGATGTGGAGGCCATCTCATTGGATGGGATTGACACCACTGCTGCATGGAGGGTTGAGAACGAGAGGCCTATCATGGAGTTAGCCCCTAATTGGTTAGAGTAGGAGGTAGTAGAGGGGGTAGAAGAGGAAGAGGAGGAGCAACAAGAGGAGGAGGTGACACCACCTACCCCTGTTACCAGTAGAGGATGTGGTTTACCTCCTATAGCTCCTATTTCTTCAAATTCTAGAGCACAACAGAGTCCACTGCCACCCCCATGGCCTTCCTAATCTAGAGGGAAAAATGTTACATTTTCTTGCAAGAGGGGCATATGAAATCAATAGTATTAGTTATTTGGTTCATTTCATTGTATATGACATTATGACTCATGATATGAGATACGTTATTATATTTTTTTTTGATATTTTGAGGCTGAGTTGGGACTCAGGACTTAGTATTTAGGACATGATTCATTGTTATGTGTGATGTAGCACTAGACATGATATTACACATCTCATATATTAGCTATTTTTTCGTATTTGTGTACCAATGTATTTATTTTATGTTGTGGATGCTTTAGATATTAAGAAAATCGGGAAAAATGAATATTTTTGTATTTACTGATTTTTACCTATTTTTTTACCGATTTTTATGATATTTTTTTTTATTTTTTATTTATTTATTTATTTATTTATTATTTATTTTTTTATTTTTTTTTAATAATTATTATTATTTTTTTCTATTTTTTTACATTAATATAATTAATTTTTTTTTATATATAATTATTAAATTATTAATTTATTTAAATTTTTAATTTTAATTAATTATTATTATTATTCTTAATTATTTTTTATTTCTATTATTATTATTTTATTTATTATTTTATTAATTTTTTTTTTTTTTTTTTTTTTTTTTTTTTTTATTTTTTTCGGACCCTCACCAATTTGATCCCGATCACGATGTTCGCAACATTGATCAATTGCTCCTAGCTTAGTGTGACCTTCCTTAGGTTTTTTCTTTCATTGTCTAGGAATGGCACAAATAAGAGGCTCTAATGATTGTTGTGTCTCCATGATATTCATACTTAACACTTGTCATGGTTCCCTTATTTCATTATCTCATATTTTGATTGGTTGTTGTTAGTCGCTTATGTTTGATTCTTGTATAACTCATCTTATGAGGTTGAAGTTCCTGAGGTTGATGCACCTGTAAAAAAAGGAAAAAGCATAAGTCAAATGTCAAAATGCAAAAGAATAGAAAGGGAGGTAAAGAAAATCAAAAGCCAATTTAACTTGAGATATACCCCCTCTTATATAGCCACTCATCTCTAGAGTTCCATGCATATTTTACGTCTATCAATGTAAAATGAACTCTTAAAGGACATCCCACCCTTGAGATTAACTAATAAAATGCTTATCATTAAATGTGGATTACATCATCTTTACATGATAACCAATGAAGCTTGTTAAACAAGCCAATTAAAGCAAAGGAAAAGGAAAATCGGATGCTTGGAAAAACAAATGTGAGGGAAGGTAAATCAAGTCGCTAAGCAATCCCTCTACAACGACACTCATGGGTGATGGTTTTACGTAACCTAGTATAAGGCTATGGCACCTTTCATGAAGTAAACCCCTAAGCCATAGCACTTATCTCTTGCACTAAAAATTTGAAAAGGTTAGCATAGGAATTGGTCCTCCTCTTAAGGTTGGAAGCACTTAATGGCAACATGTGATAACCCTTACATACCGAAGACTGGCAACTTGTATACAGTCATAAGCTAGTGAGACATTTAAAGATGATACTTGTGTGAGGTACTTTGATGGCTTTGACATTAAATGTGGTCCACCTTGAAGCTCTTATGGTCCTTGTACCCATGATGTTGATGTCACTTGATTCCTTGAATATGTGCCAGATGATTCTTCCAAGTGCTACCAAGACTCCTTGAGAGATGATGTGTTGCTTCTCCACCACTCATAGATGATGTCTAACCACATTCCATGATGACACATATAACTTGTTGGAGGATGTTGAGGCACCTTTGAGGAGCATTGACCTTGATGAGGACTTGACACATATGATGAGACCCTCCGCCATCCTTAGGATCTTGAAATTGACTTTTTTGGCTAGGATGTTTCCTTGGGAGCGGGTGTACCTTTGAGATGATAGGATGTCCTTAAGCTGGCATTGTGGCTTCTTGATGGATGTTACTCTTCTCTTGATGATGGTTGATGATAATGATGACTCGGGAACCCTTTGGAGGGGATTTTGCACATTATACCATGATGACATCATGCCATAGCTTGATGATATCATTCTCTAGCCTACATTTGATTATGAAATAAGATTTTGGAGGATGATGTGGGCTTTTGAGACCTATTTTTAGTGACGAGGCTTCACTTTTAGATGAGGAGGCATGACTTTTAGGATGAAATATACCCCTTGAGCCATTCATTGCACCCTTTTATGGAGAGAAATGAATTTTTGATGATGATATTACCCTTGAAGGAATTTTTACTAACATGTGTGGTTCTTCGAGGCTATTTTCATGTTTATTCATTGTTGAGACTATTTTTGGGGGTTGGCTTGATGACCTATCCACCTTGTATCATGGATTATCTATTTTTAGGGCATTTAGGCCTAATCGGAGTATTAAATCACTTGGTTTCCCTCATATATATAGAGGAGAAATTTACATCCTTGGATCATTGTCACAACTCAAGATCATTTCTCTCTTGGATTAGTCTTATTCTCTATTGTTTGCTATGGAGGACTAGTTAGTGACTTTTATTGGATGGAATTGTGATGTGATGTGATCCCTTTTCAAGGATGCTTATAGTGGATCTTGGATGATGCACGGTGTAATTTTATTTGCCTCATCTTGGTATTATGATTTATTAGATGAATGTTCATGTGCTCAGTTAGTCTATTTTTACTTGCTTTATTATTCTTGTTAAGCTAAACTCTTCCTCCAATTATTTGAGGAATAGAAAAAAAATAAAATTCTTTCCCTTAATCATCTTGAAATTTTGAGAGCCTTGATCTCAAACCCTAGGGAAATTTAGTTTATTTACCCTAATTTGTTTGGATCTTTTTGTCACTCAAACAAAAGCCTAAAATTGCTTTATTCCTAGACTCCATAAGCCCTATATTGAGAATGCACTAGTCCATCTCCCTTGTGGAAATCACCTAAATTCTCAAAAACATTTTCTATTTGTTTTGTCCTGAAATAGTTTTTTTTTTACCTTAAAATCTTGTATTTTAGCATGGAATGACTTGTTGATCTATGCCCAAGATTTAGACATTGTTGAAAAATGCATTATATAAGTAAAAATATTGTTTTACATGCATATTGCACCCTTTTGCTAGGGTTGATGTCAAGGCTTATACTGCTTTTATATGTCTTATTAACCATCAACTTGTGATTTATTTCCTAATTTGATCTTATATTTATCCTTCATTTTACACTTATTTATCATAGTTTCAAAGGGTAAATTTGTTGTTGTCATAAACGATTATATTGCTGCAATTTGTGATTGTAAGCCATATTTTGTGATAAGTCTCGAGTTTTTCCTATCTTGGTGTGTTTCCATAGCCTTGAGATTGAGCCATATATGCCTTGAACCCAAATCTACAAATTACTCTTTTGTCCACCCCACACCCTAATTTTGTATACTTATATCTTGTGGATTTTCATTATAGGATCCTTAGGGGGCACTTAGCTTAAGTTCCTTGGGTTACTTGATCCATAAGTTCTACCAAGGAAACATCCCTTGTGTTGGATTGTGTGCATCATTAAACAAGGGGAGTAGTGACTGAGATGGCAGTGACGAAACTCCCATCTGTTTCACATTGTCTAGGTCCCTTAGTGAGGCTTTCCACTAGGTTCTAGATTTTTCTATGGCAATCCTATTAGCCCATAATACATAGTTCAATTCACCATCCCGACTTTGTTTATTTTCTTCCATAGTCTTCTTAATGATCACTATAATTTTTTTTTACTTGATTATGAAAAACCATTACCTTATGAGTAGTAACTTGAATTATGGGATAGGGAAATGCCATATTTGAAATAAAAATTTGACAACACTATTGAATCGAATGCTTTGACATTGTCTATGGTAATTCTAGATGGCACATTAAATCTACTGATAATCTTCTTCTTAAGAAAGTAGATGATATTGGCCCTCTTGATGGGCATAGTTGCAACCTACCATGTAAAGTAATATGTGGTAGTGAGAATCCATCTAAAATTGTTATTGGAATTTTCTTTGCAGTCGTCAATAAAATCAATACCCCATAATTATCTCTAGCTATAGAGACTTCAAAGATAAGTGAGACAAATGTTACTTGAAAACAATTGATGAGGCTAACATGCTCTAGAAAACTTATGTACATTTGGAAACATTGTAGACCAATAATACCTAGCCCTAAAAATGTTATATTCTATAATCTTCATTAAGTAGTGTCTTCCAAAAAATTGGCATACAATTCTATCATTAGTCTCTATTTGTCAACATCATTGAAACATCTTAGGACCAATCCATTTGGGTTCCTTCAACTTAATACTCCTTTAATCATGCAAATACCATGATGTTTTGGGCCTCCAAGCCCTCCTTTGATGACCAACCAAACTATTTAGACATGTAAGGACTTTCAAATAATAGACAATGTTGAAATACCAATGATGATACTCCAATTCATCTACAAACACACATACACCATCTCACAATCTTCCCTTTCTTCGACACCCAAATCTCCTCATTCCTTTCAGTGATCATCTTCACTAGTCGTTGGCCCTTCAACAGTTTCTTTGGCCTAATCTCCTTAATATATTTTTGAATATGGGACACTTATTTACCTTTGATGCCCAAACAAACCTATTTTACTAATATATCTTCCACAGTTGAATGCAAAACATAAGTTGTGATCTTGAAATAAGCCACATAGCTCATGAATTGTTTTAGAGATTATTCTAAAGCATAAGCTTGTTACTCCATGATAAAATATTTTAGTTCCAAATCTCCAAGTGCTTTGCTCATGACTATTATGGGTTGCTCCATATTCTTCTCATTCTTTTGGAGCAACACTCTTGTAGTAATGTCCGTGGAAGCAAATGAAAATATAAAAAATTATTTTCTATAATCCAAGGTCACGCAAACTAGGGTTAAAACAATTTCCTCCTTGATTATCTAGAATGACTTCTTACCCTCATCATCCCATCTAAATTTTGAATCCTTCAACAAATTTGAGATGGATTTAGTGATTTATGCAAAGTTTGTTATGAACTTCCTAATTAAATTTATATTTGCAAAGATAGATTAAATGACTTTTTCTCATCCAAGAAAGTGGTTATTCTAAATTCCTTCTACTTTTGATGGGTCAATCTTCATCCCATCCTTTGGTGTGATGTGACCAAGAAGCATCCCTTCATCTACCTCCATAACTAATTTCTTGGGATTTATTAAATTCCCATACTTCCTACACCTTTCAAATACTTGTCCCGAATGAAGAATGTGATCACCTCTTTCCTTGGAAAAAAACTATCAAGTCATCTCGGTATATCTCAATGACTTTACCAATCAAATCCTTGAATCAAGGTTACTAGGGAGCAAGAGTGAAAATGATGAACAGGAGCGGGAGCGACATTTTCAGAAGCTCCTGGTTTGGAGTGATTCGGGGATCGTTATATATTCTATAGTAATATTATATATAATATATATATAATATAGATAATATATCTATACAATTATACAAATATTATATATTATATATATATATATAATAATATATATATATATATATTATATCTATTTAATATATATATTGATGCATATCTGACAACAAAAGCATGTAGAATGATGAATTGGATATAAAAAAACATAAAAAAAACATAGATTGAAACATATAACAAGAATCATCTAGAAGTTATAATCTTCATCAACCATGTCCACAAGTTAGTAACATAGTAACATACAACATATTGAGTCTCATGATTTATCAATCTTAAAATTTCAAGCTTTCAAAATTCAGTATATAACATTTATCATCATTGATCACCAAAGTTGTACTTGTAAGCCAAGTGTAACCATTACAACAAATAATAGCTAACATGAAATGAAACAACTTTCAACTTTCATGAAGCATCATATTCGTAATTCATTACTAATGAGTTATATTTGCCAACTTCAAACTTCAAACTTAAATTGTCATATATTGTTTACAAAAAATATCATAATAAATATGAAAGAGTTAATAGTTAAAAAAACTACTAGAAACTAGAAAAGACAAGTAAATCTATTATCTATTGCTATGCTTGGGCCTCTTTCTACCATGCGAAATGTCTAATTTTTTAGTCTTGTTGGAAAATCATGATCTTTTTCATTAATATCACCCTCTAAGCATTAATATCCAGAGGTATCTTTTTCATTACCTCTGTTCTGTATAGGGATCTTTGTCATTAATATCCCCCTCTAAGTATTAACATAAGATAGAAAAAGCATAGCATGTCAAGTCAAGATTTTGTTTGAGTGATGCGTACATTTTTTGGAGGGTCATGATAGAGGAGTTTGACAACCAATGTCACTAACATCAAGGTACATAGAGGGATTGGTGCTATTGATTAAATACGAGTTCCATACCATAATACATGACAAAATCCAATGGGAACATTGCAATCCACCCAATCCTAAAATCCTGAAAAACTGATAAGTCTGCTGATTTTGAATGAAATCTAAAATTCTACTTTCTCCATATGAAATCCAATGAGGCCGAAACCACTCTCAAACATCCTGAGTCATTTCATGGTAATGTTAAAAATTTAACTAAAAGGATGAAAATTAAGATTAAGGAGAATGTCACTTT
>APFE030981840.1:16927-34591 GCA_000404065.3 Pinus taeda
TCCATGTTAATGGGAATGAGATCAAATCTTTTAAGGTGTAATTTATTTTTTCAAATTTTGTACTCTAAAAGAAGTTTGCACCTCAAAAAATTTGAATTTCTAATATTAATTACCTTGCACTCTAAATCTATATATTTATCTTTTCACATTTACCTAATACAAATATGGAACTACCATGCAAATCATCAAAATAACTTGATGAATGTAATTTTAGGCTAGTGATTCTCGAAGATCAAAACATGATTTCATGGATAGTGAAATTACCATACTAGTGCAAATTACCTTCAACATTTATAGTGGTAAAGGATTACTAATAGTAACAATGGAAGAACTGGTTGATTATGGTTTTGACCCTAATGATTTTTCCATTCCATAGTGTGATGTCTCATCTGAGAAGGATAGTAATGTGCCTTGAGTTCCATCTGGTGTCTTAACAAGAACATCTCGAGTTTGTCTTGGAGCTAGGAGTGTAACATGGAGACTGATCCTTTTGTCTCTTCCTCTGGTTGTCCAAATACCTTAGTTTGGGAGAATATTCTGGTGTCTGGTCCTTTAGATGGAGCTAGTTCTGCAAACCCTAGTCATATCCCTTGCTCATCTGTCAAGTTGTGCTCTAGGCTACCTGTAAACAGATGGCCATTGGTCGAGACCAGTTAGTCGAGAGGGTTTATAGCTAGGGGCTATGGCCATTTTCGAGGAGTCCATTTTCAACGGATGTTTAGTGATGGGGGTTTATTCTTAGGAGGGGTGTTGGCATTGCTCAATATACCCTTGAACAACAATTTGTTGGGAAATATTGGTGTAAACCCTATGGGTTCAAACATAACAACATCTACATTGGCACAAGATATCATAAGGCATCAAAGTTTGGAACTTTCCTAGGAAAAATTGGTGGAGGATAAAGGAGTTGGCACAAAAAAAGAGGGAAAAACCTGCATAAAAAAGAAAACGAAAAAGGGGAAGTGTGCGAAGGTCAAGAACAAGAACCAAAATTTGGTACTCGGGGAATCCATACAAAAGTTATGGCCACATCCTAGAGGGTATTGGTAGGGTGCGCTAGAGGCCGACATTTTTCATCAGAGCTCCTATACAACTAGGTCAATAAAGAATGGGGGAACACTCCAACTAAGATTTTGGGGATAAATATTTTGGTTCGTGGTTGGTTTATGTTGAGATTCGATTTGACATAAGTTGTTTCTTGAGTTCTTGAGAAAAATTTGAATATTGACTCCTCCTCGGTGTTGTTAAAACATTAGAGCCCCCAGTTCAATTCAAGTTGTGAATGACTTGACTATGTGCCTATTTAGGTTAGGTTGTTAGGAAATTCATTGCAGTTATGGACTTTGGATGTTTTCAGGGCCATATGGAGAAAATTGGGGTTTTATTGTGAAGCAGATATGTCTTTCTAAATTACAAAGCTCAAAAAGATGGTTAGGGTATTTGGTGAAATTAGATCTGCGGGAAGGGTTTTATGTAGACATGAACCTCAGTTAATTGAGGTTTAAGCATTGGAAAATGATCGACTACAAAGGAATTACTTTTAGATTTTGTAGGTGTCATCATCAAGGACATGCCATAAGGGATTGCTCCTTCTCCTTCAATGGGAAAAAAAGCACTCCATCCACAATGGTAGTATCCCCTCCGAGGAAAAGAACACAGTGGCAGACGCCTTGTATATAGAAGTTACTAAGTAGATTATGGCCAATTGGAAGATCATAGAAAAATGAGGATAATATGCACATGAATATTTTCATCATCCTTTTATGGAAGAATGATGGGATATACAAGAATCAACAACATTTTCTTGTCCATATTTTGAAAATTTTGAAGATATTTTCTATATAAACTTCTTAGATCCACAACAATATGTTTATATGTATTATACTTATATTTATGGACACTTGTGCACCTTACATGGTCCCCTTGCATGTTTTTGAACATTGACTTATTAAAGGCATAAAATTTTGGGCATTATTTTTCACACAGTTTATGGAAATGCATAAATGCAATTTTTTCATATTTTTAACCAAATGTTATGATTTTTTTCCAAATAAAAAAACAAAATATCCATGTTCACATCTCTTCATTCACCTAATATAACTATAAAATTATAATGCAAATGATCAAATAACTAATAACTAATAACAATCTACTCTAAGGAAAACCACTTTTACATCTATCAACCACATTTAATATAATCACTTTTACATATATCAACGGTATTTAATACAATTGTTGCAAGTATTTGTAAATGAAATTTTACTTGAATTTTATTTATTTTCATCCTATTTTTTTTTAAATTTGTAAATCTACCATTGACAATGGTTGGTCTCTTGACCATACATGTTGCTTTGAAACCAAAGTTGTGCAAGTCTCTCTAGTCTCCTTGTAAAGTATTTCCTTAAACAAAATTATTGCTCCATCTTTCCTAATGATATTTGCTAGGTTGTCTACGAGTATTAGCAAAATTGATAAAAAAAACATATTGGCAGGCACTTATCCAAATGATTAAAAAATTCAATCTCTCAACCACCAAACTTAAACTAGAAATAATTTTTAATGAGAAATGATTTCATTCCTACCGAAAACATGAAAAAGACAACCCATGGAAGAAATGATACTAATCAACATGAAAATGTGCATATATATATAGCTTCATGTTAAAAATCTATCAACTATTATACACATCATATTTTTTTATATCTAAAGATTCAGATGAGATAGGAGAATACTCTATTATTGTCTGATCACTTGTTTTCACTCCAAATTTATGGCTATGAGGACCATGAATCGACGACCTTTAAAATTTGCCATCAACGATGGGACAGCGGAATTACTTCAAAAATGCTTCCTGCAACTCTCCAAAATAATCCCACTGTCAACCTTATCATACTTCAGTTGGTCGTAGTAGTCGGTGAAATTTCAATTGTAAGTGTAATTCCTGCAGCTCTCCAAAATAATCCCATTGTCAGCCTTATCATACTTCAGTTGGTCGTAGAAGTTGGTGAAATTTCAATTGTAAGTATATATTCTTTGAGATTTTGGTAACACCAACCAGCCCGCTATTGGAATGGAAAAGTAACTTGTCTCATAAACCATACTCCTTTTGCTATTTCATTTTCTCATAACGCAGGTCCTTGTCTGCTTCTTCACACATCAATTTTTTAATGGGTGACAATCTGAGGGAGCCCTCTGTTGGATTTAATTTATGGGTTTTCCTAATTTCTTTAAACCCTAACCAAGATCTACTCCTTTGTAAGAAATTGAAAATAATGCACAATGGAACTTATTGAAAATAATGCACAGCGGAACTTACTTTCCATCTTCTAAAGCTCCTGGTCTTGACTTGAGTTGTTGGCTCTTGAATCCTTCCAAGAGTTTGCAATCCTTTTCTCTGGCTATCCTTGATAGAGTATCAAGTCTTCAATGGAGCAGACTATTTTTCTTAGTGATTGCAAGCCTTGGAGACTCAGCCCTTTTATAGCAGTCCCAATCCTATGGCAGCCGAAATTTGGCTGTCAATTGACAGCTAAATTTCAGCCCCAATCCTAGGGCAGCCGAAATTTGGCTGTCAATTGACAGCTAAATTTCAGCCCCAATCCTAGGGCAGCCGAAATTTGGCTGTCCATATTTATTACTACTATTATTTCAATCAATTATAATCGGTCCATTAACAATTATAATTGATTAACATTATTCTATATGTATTTGTATCCAAATCCTTATTTAAATACGTTTAATGCCATAACTTAATTAATCACATTATTTGACATATTTAATCATTACATAAATGTAATCTTGCTGACAGTATTTGATATCATAATCATAATGCACGCATGTCCAACCTAAATTATTGTAATTAGACGTCTCTAAATCCAACATTATGTGGTTTAAAATTAAATTTTCAAAATTAAAAAATGTAAAAAAAAACATTCTTTTCCAAAAAAAAATAGTTTTCATTCCGTTTTGACTTTTATTAATTATGGAAGTTGATATTCTATATTAGGTTGATTTTTCCTTTGCTGATTTTCTTCATATTTTAGCCTGTTTTTTTTTATTATATATTTTATATAATTATCTTTAAAATTTCGATATGCATTTAAATTATGAAAAAATGTAATACTCAAATTTCATAATTCATACTATCTTTATCAAATTAAAATAATATATGTATATTATAACAAATAATTAAATAAAAAAATTATTTTTCAAATTTATAATTCTAAAAACATCTTACTAATTAAAATCTCAGTTAATATATATATATATTATAATAGTTACTATACATACGTATTATATATATATATATATTATATAATTATATATTATAGATATATTATATTTATACCAACCCAAAGAGAGATTCCTCTACTGTGCGCATGAACTTTTGCGTTAGTCTCAATTATTTAAATCTTATTCTTTTAATTACCATGGAACCATTAGCCAATGACCCGGCCCTGGTCTTCATTTATTTTTGTGTAGGCTCGAACGTTCTAGTTGATCAAACTGCGTAGTCTTCATTTATTTTTGTGTAGACTGGAAGGTTTTAGTTCCTGCATATAACATCTGAAATAAATAATACTAGCATTTGCACCACATGTTGCAAAGGAAACGCCGTAAGGCAATGATATAAGAAACAATAGCATAAAGGAAAGAAGTCAAAATTTTATGCAATTTTGTTTCTTTTCTGGTGTTTCTTTTTTATCATATGTTATGTTGCAGGGAGATTCCAACCAAGGTATGTTCAAAGTGAAGGATTTATGAAAATGCTCTTCATTAAGATTCTAGAACCTTTATAAGTAAATGATTTAAATCAAACATTTCATAACAAAGTAAATGTTCTTAATTTAGTTCCTTGTTTCTTCTTATCTCTATTTCCTTAGTGTAAAATGTCCAAACTATAAAAGAATGGTATTATTTTTTGTCTCTTAAGAGAATTGTATTTTATCTAACTCAATCATTTTCATAACCTCAACTAGGCGCCCACCATTCTCAATCATTTTCATAACCTGAACTAGGTGCCCAGTGTTCTCAATCATTTTCATAACCTCAACTAGGTGCCCATCATTCTCTTTCCATTGTGACTCAATGTGTTTAAATGCATTTCATAAATTTGGTTTAATAAATGTTGGAAGAAAACCAACATATTTCACTTTGTAGAAAGGAGTGTACATTGGTTGGGGTCAAATTGTATTGCTCTTACCATTTGATGATGTCATCTAAATCTTGAATCTTTCTTGCCACTTATGAATTCCCCATTCTAATTTTTTTTTATCATGATGATATTGGCATCACAATCCTTGTTCGTGAGAATATCATTTAATAAGTCAATGATAAGTGGTACAATTGGTTCCTCACAATTGTGAAATTCCCCATTCTAATTGTTATTTGACCATGATGATATTGCCATCATAATCCTTGTTCGTGAAAATATCATTTAAGAAGTCAATAATAAGTGGCACAATTGGTTCCTCACAACTGTGAAAGTAAAGGACAAATTCATTCACATTATGTTTGAAAAATGTATACTAAGAGTCTTGATTCATGAAATTTTGTATCCTCTCCTTTTGTTGTTTTAATTTGTGTCATCTAAAAAAAATGTTTCTCCAATAACCTATGTTATTCCTATCTTAAGAGTGACATTTCCATTAGGTTTGCTTGCTTGACATTAAGCACAACTAATTTTGTAGTTTTAATTGCAAATTTCATGCCTCCATTCCATTTTTGTTATAGAAGGAAAAGATGCCTAAAAACTATAAATGAATCATCATCATGAAAGCTAGGAAGTAGCTCATTAATCAACTGTTCATCCAAGGTGCCATCTCCATTTTGTTGGTAGCTTCCCCAGTGATGCCTAAGCCTCATGTTAATACATTAATAATTTACATGGGAAACATGTGGGTACTTCTGTTTAAGGTCAATGCATATTGGACTTGAATGATACTATATTGAGCCTACATGATGGTAAAAAATTTATATGCTAGAAATTACTAGAGAACATTTAGAACCAATTTGCCTCTTATTCGTATGTATATATAAATCCATATATGTTTGTTCCTCTTCGACTAATTTAAATCTAGGTGAGGGAATCCATAGAGGCAAACATGAGATCATGGCTAGGGGAATTTAAGAGGCAAAACAATATCCACTATGTAAACCCTTTCTTCCTAGAATCTAGGAAGACATTTTGGATATAGATATTTAGGGAGGGCGAGTAAAAATTTGAGTTGGTTAAATGGAGATTGTATTGAGCTTTGCAATGAGCATCACTCAACCATACTTGCGTCTTCTTCCAAGAATATTTAATGCTCACTTCTTTCTTTCTAGAGATGCAGTAAATTTCATCTTTTTAATATTAGCATTAGCAGTTTCCTCCAGACTTAAATTCAGAGCCTTAGCAATTGAAGCGTGAAATTGTTCAATTTCAAAGTTCCCACAAACTATAAACCAAATGACAAAACAAAAAAATGACTCACCTCTTTTTTTGTAGGTATTGTAGATGATTTTAAGCAAGAAAGTTTTGCCCACACCCCCTCTACCAGATACACCGATTACATGAGCTTCATGACGAGCATCGCCCAACCATCTTCATTATCATAAGTTGTAGTGAGTGGATTGTTTCTTTTAGCATTTGTATTTAATTTCATTTCATGTCAACTTATTCTTTACTTCTAAATAGGATTTAGTTAGGCTAGATTTCATATTACACACTTGCATTACATTATTAGTTGCATTTCATTTTTAACCCAACAATCCTAGATTATGGTAGTTGGTCCATAACCAACTGGCTTGCCATTTCAATAGTTGGGCTTTTTGCCCAATAATCCGATGAAGTTGACAAGGAACATTTTCCCATGTCAACAAGACCATAGAAGAAAATAAAAGCCTTGAGATATGAATCTTTTGAGATAATGGATAAGGTAAGAAATATCGCTTATAGAGTACATGCCCCATGTTATATGTCCATGTACTTAGTAATAAATGTATATAAGATAATATAAGTTTATTAATGTCTGCCAAATGACCAAACTAAGCAATGAGATTGTTTAGTACATGAGTGGCAATAGAAAATGGGAGGTTTGTCTCACTGTCAAGGGTGAAACTCTATCTTGGTACAACAATGAGAAATTCAGTGGGACTATAGTGATCAAGGTTCGGTATAATCACAAGAAGGGTCTCTCTCTGTCAAGGAGGTAGATGATTAGGACAAGGTGCAAATAATTTATGGCCACATCGAGAAGCTTGAAATTGATTTTGGTTATCAACAGATGCCTAAATCAGCTATCCAGATTACCAAGAACCTTCATGTTTGTGGGCGCTACCACAATGCCAAAAAGCTCATTCTGATGATCACCAGGAAGGGAATTGTTGTGAGAGATGAAAATCGTTTCCATTGTTTCTCGAATGGACTTTTTTCTTGCATTGATTATTGTAACGCTAATTTGAAATCATCTCATACAAAACCATGTGACTGCAAGCATAAGAAATTACTTGCCTTTTGTGACAAGCATGTGTTTGATAGAGAAAAATGGACAAATGCAAAAGAAGAGGGGATTAGTAAAATATTTGATGTGTATCAGTTTTTGTTTGGTGTATCTAGGGTGCATACATAGCAAAAAAAGACCTGGATAGTTAATGACATTTTCATAAGACATATTGAATTTCTTCCTGATTCATTTCTTCATATTGGACACAATTTTACAAAAAAATGTCGAATATACATTGAGTATAGTATTGCTAGCAATTTGCATAATGCAGTGTTGTTGGGTGGTGATGGGTGGTATGCCAATGGTGACACATCATGTGATCATATGTCATTGATATAGACAGTATTTCTAGCATAGTTACTTAAGGTTGCATGTTGAAGAGTTCAAGAGAAGTTATGCATCATAGATTCTACATGGCATAACATAATTCACGCTAAAGGTGCAAAATTTATTTGACAGACTGATTTACCTTGGACAATGTGATTTTATATGACAAGGCATGCATTGGGCTTAAGATTGTAAAATATCTCATAACCTTTTCCAATATACTATAAATCAAGGCCAAGGAACACTAACATAGGAAATAATAAACATGCGTAGAACCTAGGACATTCATATAAATTTGGTGTCTAACTACTGAGAACATATACTTCATAATCCATTTTGTCACATTTTGTTCATTTCATTGAATTAGAACTTGCGACAACTCTTTTGTTGAGGCCTAAAAAGAAAGGGATACCTAGAAATTTAAAGATCTACCTAAATTGATTCTACAACCAACTTACATTAATTAATTTAGAATCTCTTTAGAATTGTTTATATGATATAGTTTTGTTCCATGGAATCTTCAGACCCTAAGGATATATGAAAGATATCTAGGAATTTCATCACATTTTTTAAACACTCAATCTCCTTTTTCTTGTGAGGAAGGGGGATCATTTGCAAAGTGAGCATGACTTAGGTCTTTGACATTTGACCCAACAAATATATATTCGTTCACCTTACCTAGTGAACTTTCCAATCTAACAAGTATTCGAGAGCCTTTATTGAGAAAGGCCATGACCTAGAAAATTGAAACAAAACAACCCAATCTTAAATAAAATAGTTCATTATTATTTTTTCAAAATGATAACAACGAGAATTGTTGATTTTTAAAATGACAAATTTTTAAAATGACAATTTTTTAAAAACCAGCAAGAAGCACAATTGATATGCAAAGATTATATGACTTCTAAACATGCTTGAAATCTTTATTCCACTTAAAAAGCCTTTTAATACCATTTAGCAAGTTTTGTATCAAATTTCTTAAATAAACAATTATAGACATAATATATAGAAGGGTAATCCATTTCTAATGAGCTCTTACTAATTAGGTAAGAATAAACTTGGGCCCTAAAAACAAATCTCTTGAGACATAATGTGGAGCTTCAACATATGAAACAAAACACTAAAATAAGAAGACAACATTGTTTGATTGATCGTCGAAGATAAACATTATTAGTAAGTTGTCATTAACTTCCATATGAGTGGAAACATCGTTGAACAAACCAGTAATCATTATTATAAAGTTTCTTCAAATATTAAATCTTATATTTTAGATTCAATAAAGTCTATCCTTAAAGTAAATATGGTCACAGTAAAATTTTCTCCAAATATTAAGTATATTGTATCCTAGCATTTAAAAAAAAAAAAAAACTTTATTTAATCCTATCAAAACATTATTAAAAATCTATCAATATTAAAGCAACATTGTAATCAAAATTCTTCACCTAATACATTTCCTCTTAACTAGGAATGAGTGTTCCTAAAAGAATAATATTATAAAAACAAAGCCACTTTGATAGAAAATAATCACCAAGGGTTACACATTTAAAATTTGTTAGATTTGTTAGAAACATTAACTATTCCATCATACGGCTTGGGAGTATATTTATTAAGACTAAGACCTCTAGTCAAAGCCCCACCAAATATAGACTCTTCCTAGAATTTCAATATATCCTCTTTGGTAGAATACAAAGTTTTTATAAGATGACATGAAGCAATGTAATGGCTATACAATTCACAGTAATTTATCATTTGGCTTTAGAACAAATTTATAAAATCTTTAGTACCAAATATAGCCTCTCCATAAAATTCTACCAGACCATTTATAATTAGAATAAAATTAATTCGATAAACCCCTGAGGAATACCATCGACACCAGAAAATTGCCTTTCTTTGAAACCAAAATTTCCCTACTAACCGGCTCCCTCTTCTAGAGAAAGAGAGTCAAACAAGGTCTTAAAATCAAAAGGCTATCATCTGGAAGAAAGCGACTCTAGAAGTTAGACAAATGTTGCCACTTTTTTGGTTTTTTTTTTACAGAATCAAGAAATACTAATATTATAACATTGTTAATTAAATTGTGTTTTCAAATTTCGAAATGAATCAATTCGACAACTTGCAACTATAATTTCCCCAATTTCTAACTAAATTTCAAATAAAATCAAGTGAAAATTCAGCCTAAAAAAAGAAAAATTACCTCTTTAGAACACAACCTATTTTATTTTGAGATTTAATGAATAATTCTTCATCTCAAAAGATTTCATAAACCCCCTTTACTGCTCATCCGAAACCATCTTCTTCCTTGAATATCACCATCATCACTTGAGTCTCTTCCATTAGCATCGGAAACCATCTTCTTCCTTGAATATCACCATCATCACTCGAGTCTCTTCCATTAGCATCTTCTTGCACTCGAATGGGATGTCGACATCCGATGTGTCATCGAGCTTCAGAAAGTCCCACGTCAGCTCCTTCACTGCCGAATCTAGAAGGCTGTACATGTAATTCACGGCCACTTCCTCTGTACTTCTAGGATGTTCTTTCATATAACATTCAATATTGGATGTCAATTCTCCACAAGCCTTCTCAGCCTTATATGTATGTATGTCATCGGCCAGGCGAGTAATGATGCAGTTGAGCTCTGTGAGAACACGCCTTCCTGGGTAAGCTAATTGATCTAATGCCTCTTGCAAAAGGATTTGCCCTTCCATCAATAACACTCCAGTCACCAGAAGTATACATTGGCTGATGGAAATGATCCCGTTCTTGGTGTATTACTCCAAGCTTGGCACGTACCCAGAATCTCAGATGCTAACCATTCAGCTTCATAATACCCCATAAGATATTCCTCCCACTGATGAATTCAAGATTAAGATTAGAAAATAATTACAATATTGATGTCTTCTCAATAAGTAGATAAAAACAATTTACAAATTCATTCGTATTACTTACTCCTTTTCTGAAAAAGCTAAGCAATTCGCGCCCCTGTAACTTCTCCGCCTCCCGAACCACTTGGTGAACAATTCCTAAAAGATTTTGCAGCAGAGTTTCATATAGTCTGGAAGGCTTTCTGTCAAGGAGAGGTCCTATCTAAAGAGCCAACATAAGATAATTAGGATGATACACAATGTCAATGTAGATGAAGATGGTTGCAATAACATCCTACCTTCTGACAGCCTCAGTGAATAGCTTCAATTCATCAAGGGTTCCATATGTATCATACATATCATCCAGAACAGTATTCAAGCAGGCTACTTTTGAAAAGAGGAATCTGCATTTGGCATATTGGCATATTGGGGCTCATACGTGCCCGCCACTACTATGAAAAAGCATTCCACGGGCCTCTCTCGACCGAAGGGTAATAAAGGGAACTCTGAATGTTTAAACCAGCTGTGGAGCAGAATCAATCAAAGAAGGAATTAGAACAAGTTTCATCATTCAAAGAAGGAATTATAAGAAATTTGAAACTGAGTAACTAATTTCTGAGTAATTAGAATAGAGTGGATATACACTACATTCTGGAATAATAGCATAAATCATTAGGTTGGTTTATTACGTAGTGACATGCTTCATCTCTTTTTGATGAATTGCCTGGATAATGTTGAAGTCCAGTTTAGCCAATAGGCAGCCTGAAATTGGATAAAAATGGAGCACCTGGTCAGTCTTATTATTATTATCAGCCAGGCACTAAAGGAAAGAACCAACAAATTATGCTAAATTTGGGAACAAGGATGAAGAGAAATTATGAAAGTGAAATTGAATCTGGGGTCTCACTTACTTATAAACACTTTTGGCTAAGCGTGCATAATCTGAACTATACCCTTGACAATATCTCTTTGCTTCTACTCTGGAAACACTGACATGCCAAGAATTCTCCAACTGGTATTGAATCTGGCAATGGTAAACAAAATATTAGAAACTCATTCAATCGCTTCCGTGGAGAATAAGCGGGTCGACATGTCTGGACACTAGGTTACCTCCTAGCTTACGTTTTGCTTCTTGTTCCATGCAGTGAAAATCTCACTTTTCTCAAGAGCTTTTCTTAAATATTTTGTGGCAAAGTCTCTAGCTTCATCCAAAACGCCATAACGCCAGAAAAAATGATGGAACGCTACAAAAGTAATGCAAAGACAATTCATTCAACTGAAAACTAAGACTTGGTACAAAGGTCAAACTGTTTTAGACCAGTTCTTTAATTTTCTACAATACCGGTTTCAATTGAAAACTGAGACTTGGAACAAAGATTCAAAGTGTTATTCAACAGTTCTTTATTTTTTTACAGGACTAGTTTCAATTGAAAACTAAGACTTGGAACAAAGAATCAAACCGTATTACAATAGTTCTTTATTTTTCTATAGAACTGGCTTCAATGTATGGAGCAAAGTAAAAAAAGGAAGAAAATGAAGTAACAATTTTAGAAAGAGGAAAAATTAGAACGTGACAGTTTTTATTCCAGCAGGTTACAATGCAGTTTTCCTGAAATAAACGGCAAGCAGATTTTATCTATATGGTGTGAAGAGTAAATATTCTATTCTATGTTTTATTCAATTGATGTTTGTGAGCAGCAATTTCCAAGTACTATTAATTCTTTGTGTGTATACTTCCCACGGGTTTGAGCGTTGCAATATTTCTGCAATGATATGCACCAAGGCATGAAAAGGAAGGAACCTGCAAATTATGCTAAATTTGGGAAAAAGGATGAAGCGAAATTATGAAAGTGAAATTGAATCTGGGGTCTCACTTGCTTATAAACACTTTTGGCTAAGCGTGCATAATCTGAACTATACCCTTGACAATATCTCTTTGCTTCTACTCTGGAAGCACTGGCTTGCCAAGACCTCATTCCTATCCCTGCCATTCCAGAATCTTTCAGAAAAATATACATACTATACCCCTGGGGATTTGAAATTCTACCCTTTTGCAAAGAAACACAATCCATAGTACCCACCTGGAGTTACAGTGTACCGATGCAGCCGAAGAAGTTTAAATCCCAAAGTAGTGATGTCAAGATTTGCAACGGGCTTAAGACTTTCGTTCCAATACCTGTATGGAATAATGTTACGGTGAAGGAGTTTTCAGAGAAAATGGGTAAGGGAAGAATAGTGAAATTAAAGATTTTATGATACCTGTAAACACAATCGAGAATTTCCTTGATTTCCTTTTCACATTCCAGTGAAAAACAAATACATATATAAATGTATTCCAGTGAAAACCTAAACAAGTAGTACCATAGAGGAATATTAACCAAAATAAAACATAGCTGAGCTTTCGAGCTACAGCGAAAGTGAAATTAGCCCCAAAAAGCGTGTAAAGCTTGAAAAGGGATTTTTTTGTAGCTGTATTGAGGATGGAAATCCTCCTGAAATGCTAACCTACATCGACACCCAAACCGAATATTTACAGGCTAAAACTGCACAGAGCACAACAATTAGACAAGTTTTGATTTGGGCAAGGCATGGGAGTTTACTTGGAATTGTTGGGCTCAACATCTCAGCCAAACCCTAGACAGAACGTGGAAAGGGGATGAAATCCACCCGAAAAACAGACCCAGCATGGAAGCTTTCAAGCTTTCTAGGCTCTGCCAGGAAATACAAAGTACTTTAGACCTGCTCCCATGTCTACCTGACATTTTTGCTCCTGGTGGTCGTTGTACCTTGCAAGTAGCAAAAAAGAAGGGGTAAGAATCCTCTTGAATGCTAACCTACATCGACACCCAAACCGAATATTTACAGGCTAAAACTGCACAACGCACAACAATTAGACAAGTTTTGATTTGGGCAAGGCGTGGGAGTTTACCTGGAATTGTTGGGCTGAACATCTCAACCAAACCCTAGACATAACGTGGAAAGTGGATGAAATCCACCCAAAAAATAGATCCAGCATGGAAGCTTTCAAACTTTCTAGGCTCTGCTAGGAAATAAAAAGTACTTTAGACCTGCTCCATGTCTACCTGAACTTTTTTCTCCTGGTGGTCGTTGTACCTTGCAAGTAGCAAAAAAGAAGGGGTAAGATTAACATTCGCCAGATAAATTGTATAAAACATAGTGGGGAAGCAACTGAACAAGGTCTTAAAAAAAACACTTACCACATTATAACAACCAACTGCTACAAAAAATTTCCAACAAAACAACTACCCAATTGCGAGTTTGAAGTCTGGTTCGCCTAAAGGCTTCTCTTTCTTTACGAGAGAGTGAATGGGCAAAAAAAATTATGTAAATCCCCCTTTGATATGGGCAAGTCCTTGTCCAAGCATAGAGCTCTTCTAGAAGAACAATGGACCATAATCTCATCTGAATATCTCCCCTCAAGCTCTGCGGCCCTGCTGGTTGATGTGCTCTGGCTGGTAACAACCCTGGGGTATTTCTGCGCTGCTCAAGCGGTTAGACTACCTTTACCAGCGTAATCGTGCTCTGGCAGGTAACAAACCTGGGGTATTTCTGCGCTGCTTAGGCGGTTAGACTACCTTTACCTCAGCGTAATCGGACGACTCAACATGGCTCAATCGTCTAACATATCGTCTAATGGTTCAAAGTAATGACACGTAGGCAGAGAGGAAAGTTTATTTCAAAAAGAACGCCTTACGACGTAATAAAAATATACAAAAATTCGCCAAGGCGTGGTCTAATTTGAGTTCAGAATCCAGAAAACAATAACTCTAATATAGAGATCTTTTTAAAGTTACCTTTTTTTTATAATATTTGGTTTTGATGATGAATTATATTTATTAGTTTCAAATGTATTGGTCAAAAATTTCTCTTATGTGATTTCTACTTAAAGACTTTGGTTAATTCATTATAGATCACATAAACTTGAAAAAAATAAAATAATAATAAGTGTAATAATAATTAAATATTGGTAATTGTTGATATGAAGATAAATGTTTTATTATTGGGAAAATTTATTAAGTAGTGTAGTTATAGAAATTAAGTAATTGGTAAATGTTGATGGGTATCCATCCATAATAAATATTATAACATTTATTTTGTAATCCATCTCATATTACCAAGATTAAAAAATATTATTAAAAAAATAAGTAAATTTTCCATTGTAAATTAGCTTTTGGTTACAGAGCCAATTTCAATGGCTTATCAATTACAACATTGCCCACATAAGTACATTTTAATTTAATTAATAAATTGAGGATAAAACAAAATTAAAAAATAATTAACCTTGAACATAACAATTACGACTTAATTAAAATCAAATTTTCTAGAACGCCATATTTAATTTTATAACATTTTATTTATTTTTTTATTAAATAATGAAGTGAGTTTTTTTATTTAGCGAAAAAATATGTATTTTAGAATTATATATATATATATATCGGTAATATATAGTTGTATATATATATGATATACTACCTATAGTATATATATATATATATATATAGATATATATATATAAAATTAAAATATGTATATTACTTCAAAAAACAAGAGTACATCATAAGCATCTAATCAGTTCAAGGGAGGGAGAGTATCTCGACATCTGTCGCCATACAAAGATTGAAACTAAATATTGAAACCAAACACATATTTCTTGATTCTGACATAGACAAGGAAAACACTTTACATATTGAAACACTACACGAGGAGCCCAAGATAGAGTCAAGAGTAAAGGCTTTGGGTTAGGCACTACTATCACAAAAAGACCATAGGGAGTTGGCTCAAATGTCATGCCATGAAAACCATCGACCCATGTGGGATAATCATTGCACGCCAACAAGAGAAGCGACCCACCTTCACCTTGAGCTTCATTCTACAACCAAGCAACAACATGCATAAAGGAGAGTGGCTAAAGTCACAGCTCGTCAAGGTCGTACCTAGGGCATTAAAATGGCACTGATAGTCAAAATGCAATAGTGAGAGTGAAAGAGACCTACCCCTAAATGCCAGTATGAGGAAACATACCTCAGGGCCAATGGATATCATAATAAAAACGATATCCTATCTTGTAAAAACCATCGAGAAAAACTCATGGTTAAATCACATAATGAAATAAATAAAACATGGATTAGGTAAACAAAGGAAATATATATTTTTGGTTTATATATATATAAAACAAAAATATATATTTCTTTTGTTTACCTAATCCATGTTTTATTTATTTCATTATGTGATTTAACCATGAGTTTTTCTCGATGGTTTTTACAGGATAGAATATCATTTTTATTACGATATATGGATTTTTGGCATAAATAAGGCATGAAAATACTCACATCACACTCCAAACCAAAAAAGAGATCAAACATCAAACTACTATGTACAATATATACAAGTGCAACACAGTCTAGTAGGTCACGCTAATGTGTGCCCACAATCGAGCACACGCCAAGGGTTTCTATACGTGAACTCATGGAGTGTGAGGGGACAATATGGCTCACCAATGTGGGGCCATGCCAAAGGAATTCAAATTGTCCAATCTAGAAAGGTTGACTATGTCGAGGATATTCTAACATAATTGCACTCTCGAAATTAACTTGAGGACATAAGGGATGATGAATACATAAAGGAGGTATAAGACGCTCATCAACAGGTGGTAAGGAGTTGGAAAATTTGTTGGCAAGTTCAGTAGTAGAAGCCCAAGGCTTGACTCGGTCCATGGGTGGCATTTCCAAGGAAGGCCAAGGAGGTGCCCCCTGGGTCGATTCAAGATTTTGTTTGCAAAGCTCTAACTTTTCCAATTCGAGAAGAATAGAGGCCTAAAGAGGAATAATCTCCCTAGAATGATCAATAGGTAGATCCATGACCTCCAAGTTGACTCGCTAAGGGGATTTTTCATCGACAACGTCATGTGGAATAGGAGGAGGGATGGCCCATGTAGGCAAAGGAACTTGGTTATATTCCATATTAGGATGGATTTTTTGAAGAGAGGTTGCTCACTAGCTTGATCAACTTCCAGATCAACTTCCATAGAATCAGGTGACACCACAGATTAAGAGGTTTATGGGGTCCACATGTGTCAGAAGAGATCATATGCATATGAGCTTTAGAAGAGGATGAAGGAATGTTAGGCGGTAGTAACTGAGCAAATACCCCAATAAGAGATGAGCTTTTAAACAAGATTGCATCAACACTTTGATATTGACTAGGGTTATTTCCAACAAGTGGGACTGAGTTCCCCTCGGTGGAAATTTGGGCCGATGGCATACAATAGTCTAGTTGGTCAATCATCACAATCTTTGCTTCATGAGGAAATAAAAGTACATAGAACACAAACAAGACAACTGTGGTTATGGCATAAAACCAGCTGCAGCCAAGGAGCAAGTTATTGTCCAAAGTGGCATCGTTGAATTCAACATCGACATAGACGTATTTTCTTCGTAACTCAATGGAAAACTTGGGAAGAAACCCCTTAGTACAAAGTTGTGTCCATCAAAGGCTTGTAGAGTAGTGTTGGATGTGGTGAGTGCTGGAAAGCCAAGAGCCTTCCAACATGATGCTGACATGACACAAGTAGAAGAGCCTTCATCCACCAAAGTGCGATGAGCATTCTTATGGAAAACATGCACAATTATCTAAAAAGAAGTATGGTGGTAAAGTCGAGCAGAAGCCTTGTTGGCATTGAATGGAATGATGTTTGAGTCATATGGATATACTCAGGGAAAATTTTAAGAAACCTCCCTAAATTTATATGTATAATAAATGGGCGAATCTTCATGGTATATAGGAAAAATGGAAGGCGATTTTATCAATAATATAATATGTATATATAATTTTTTGACGAATCTCTCACTAGGCATGGAAGATATTTTACTCAATTATAAAATCTTGTAAGATCTTGGCGAGTCTTTCACTAAATAATAAAACTTTGTAAAGTCTTAGTGAATCTTAGCATTGTGAACTCTTAGAGA
>APFE030981840.1:37320-108967 GCA_000404065.3 Pinus taeda
TTTTAAGAACCCCCCCTAAATTTATAAGTATAATAAATGGGCGAATCTCCATGGTATATAGGAAAAATGGAAGGCGATTTTATCAATAATAGAATATGTATATATAATTTTTTGGTGAATCTCTCACCAGGCATGGCGAATATTTTACTCAATTATAAAATATTGCAAGATCTTGGTATTACCACGGGTTATCATAAACCTGGAGCTTAAAAATTACTATTAGTAATTTATAGAAATTAATAAAATTAATAGCTGATTTTTATTTTATTTTTTATTTTAACCAAGCTAAAATGTTTAACATACATTAAATTACAACATCCATTTTTACTTTGATCCACCAAGCCCCGAGAGGGATCAAATATTTTTTCACTCTATGCTAGTTTGCATATCACGATATTTGATACCTCTAAGGGGTTAGTAGATCCAGAGTAAAGATGGATCTATGCTGGTTTAATTCCCCCATTTAAATATGCTACATTCAAGGTGAATACCATGGATCAATACCATGTGCCATTTTTATTTTTATTAATACTAATATTAGGGTTAACAATGTTTTTTTGCATAGTATTAATAATAATCTAGTCCATGGTATTTGTCCCATAATATTTTGCCCATAGGTTTCACCTAAATATAACGCATTTTTTGAGTGTTCTGCCATTTTTATTTTTATTAATACTAATATTAGGGTTAATAATGTTTTTTTGCATGGTATTAATTATAATCTAGCCCATGGTATTTGTCCCATAGTATTTTTCCCATAGGTTTCACCTAAATATAATGCATTTTTTGAGTGTTCGTAAATATAAGGTGACTTATGGAGTAAATATAAAAAAAATGTTTTATTTGTTTCGTTTATTTATATTTTTATTAATTTACCATACCTCCATTACAAATATGGTATTTGGCCCATAGGATTCACTTAAATAAAACCTCTTTTTTGAGCCTTCATAAATAGAACGAGGGTTATGGACTAAATATAAAAAGAAGTTTTATTTATTTACCATACGTCTAGTTTATTTATATTTGTATTTATTTACCATACCTTTTGAGTAAGTTTAAAAAGACGTTTTATTTATTTACCATACCTCCACTTATATTTTTATTTGTTTACATCCTTGCATGTATATAAGGTGACTTATGGAGTAAATACAAAAATGTTTTATTTATTTACCATACCTCTCATTTATTTATATTTTTATTAAACCATACCACTTTTATAAATATGGTATTTGGCCCATAGGATTCACTTAAATAAAACCTATTCTAGGGAAAATGGAAGGTTGTAACTCCTAATTTCAAGGGCTAAATTTACCTTTTTTACCCTCTCCCTTAAAATAAGGTTGCTTATTTGAGGTGATTTGTAAAAATGTACTATGATACAAAATATTCGCCCACTAAAAATTTAAAACCCCTTAATTTCGCCAAAGGGCGAACATTCGCCCCTAAAATTTTCCATGGATATACTCCACCAATGGCAGACAACAAGGCCTTGTGTTGTTGATGACAACTTTGTAAAACCTCCAAGGAAGACATGGCACAAGGAACTTGGGCAAGATCTTCAACAATACGGTAATGTTGAGTGGCCTAGGAAGAGGGATTATGTTTTGTCTTACAGAGGGCACCCTTGGGGGGGGCGATAAACTAGTTCCACACGCTTATCTAACATAAGAGGTCCAATGGAACGAGGTGGAGAAGGTGAGTCCTTAAGAGAAAAAATCGACTCAGGACATCATAGGACTTATTTCACGTGGACACATTCATGTCTTCTTTATACATAAAGACAGACGAACTATTGTTCAAATAGGGAAATGACCCCTCATTTCCCCCATGAGGAGGTGAAAGAGGTTGGGAAAGCATTTTTTTTGGGGTTGTGCAGTAAATGGATGAGTTAAAACAATAGCTTATTGGGTAGATGGTGGTGAAAGGAGCCTATGGACCTCATCCATCCGAGGGCACTCATGAGTGAGGTGCTCACCTTGACATATTTTGCAAGGGAATTTGATTTTACAACGACATTCATTGGTCCCCCCCACACCCTCCACCCCCCCCACTCCTCCCTGATTATGATGGTTGGTTTTGGATTCCTGAGAAACTTGGTTGTTTTGTTTATTCTTCTTGCTTTTCTTACCACTAAATTGTTGGTTGTTCTTCAGTTGAGTGGACTTCACCGTAAGAACACTGGTAGACTAATCAAGAGACGATTCTTTAGCAAATTCAGATGCACTTACTGGGGCTTGAGATGTAACAATGAATTTCCCAAGTTGGGCAAGTTGGCTCACATAATTGGAAACAGACACAATCATGCCATCGACATGTGGGCTAGTAGCAGGTTTAAGATGGTCACTAGAAGGCCTAGGGGCATTAGAAAACACTTCATATAGCATCCATGATTGTGAATAGATAAGATCCAACTATTGGGAAACCAAAATGATGTGTTCCTTGGTAACGATTCGAAACATGAACACATCCTTGGTAATATGGGGCCGGAGAGAGCGATGAACCATTTACGTAAGGTTTCATCAACTAACTTGGTTCTCATTAACCTCTTGTGATAATGCCACTCATGAATGTGATCAGAAATTAACGTGGCATCATCCTGTTTGAAGTTTGACAGGAGATCAGAGTCCATATCATACCGGGTAGGCAACTAGAAGTGTGTCAAGAAGGTTTGAGCTAAGGAGGCAAAGTCACTGTAGGATGCAGTATTTAAATCGCTATACCACTTTGTGGCATCCCCAGTAAATGTATGTTGGAACAAGCATAGTTTAATAGAATCATCCACCAAAGAACTAGAGGAACACCATAAGTGATAAGTAGTAATGTGGGTGGATGGTTTGTCCCCAGGATTTCTTTCAAACTTGGGAATATTAGATGGAAATTTGGTGGGCATGGGTAGCCACCAGGGATCATGTCAGATGGGGTCATTAGTTAAATTTTCCAAATTTGGTAAATCAAGAAAGGATAAGAACGGATTGTGAAGTTGACTAAATGGGTCATAGGCAAGAGAAGCCCCTGACCAACCTCGTGGTCCCCCCATATAGGAATTGTGATGTGTGGATTGTTGGTTAAGGAATGGGTTCGCCCCGACATATTTCTATTGCGGGTCAGAATGACTAGTGTAAGGATTATTCCCCCAAGGGTACGTGCCCCCAAAGAGAAAACGACCCCCAAGAGCATGAGTGCTCACAGGGTTGTAAATAGGAAGATAAGACAGACTAGCCTGTGTGGTAGGATTGACATAAACGACACTATCAAGAGGGTTACCTCCAGGTAAAATAGCCCCCCAGGAAAAGTATTGATAGGTGTTTCCCCCTCCAAACAATAACCTATATCAGGCTTTGTAAAGTCTTCAAAATGTATTCAAAATATCATCCACT
Source organism: Pinus taeda (assembly GCA_000404065.3). Classification (NCBI taxonomy): domain Eukaryota; kingdom Viridiplantae; phylum Streptophyta; class Pinopsida; order Pinales; family Pinaceae; genus Pinus; species Pinus taeda. Next base: position 40,698 of record APFE030981840.1, read on the forward strand.
TTCACTTTTATCGCCACCATTTCACTCACATGTCGCAACTCCATAGCCATATAAATTTTCATTAGCCTCGATTGTCATAATTATATGGGTTACCTTTGTGTTTTCCAAAATATAATGATTTCTAGTATTATAAGTGAATTAAATGGTTAAAACTTAGAAAAATGACATATACTTGCTAATACCTAAAAGTGGCTTGAGTTTCATGACATGTGTAGGTCATTTGGAAGCTTCCAAGGCACCCTTATGTGGCCTCCAATGCTCAAATTCGAATTTCCTTCAAGATATTGAAGAAGCTCTGGATCAAGGTCAAAGAGGATATGTGTCTCATCATTACCTATTTGAGTTGTAACTCTATGATATTTTCTAGGGATCTAGGGAGAGAATAATGGACCTCCATTAATGAGATAGCTTCTTATGTTTTTGTATAAATAGGAGAGCCTTCTCCTTTCAAAGGCATGTGTAAAGTTGGAGATACTAAGGTGGAAAGTTAATATTACTTATGAATGGAATTTAGATTTAGCACCATGCTCATGAGTGATGTTCACCTTGATTGGTAATGCTTGCACTGAGAGCCTCTCAACTTGCCATCTCTCATGCTTTTGGATTGGCCACCTACAACGTGTGAGATTTATTGTTTTTCATAGATTATGATTTATTGCCTTCATAGGTTAAGATTTATTTCTTTCATATATTTTCCTATGTGAGAGGTTAAGAGTGATTGTTTTTACTTGCTTTCTACCTATAAGTTAAGAGAAATTATTTTTTTTACTATCTTTTCTTGTGTGAGAGGCTAAGAGTGATTATTTTTATTTTCTTTCTACCTACAAGTGAAGAGCATTTGTTTTTATTTGCTTTCATATCTTTTCCTGTGTGAGAGGTTAAGAATGATTGTTTTTTCTTTCATTTCTGAAAGAGTGGTGTGATTTTCAATTCCTGCAAGATTTAAAGATTAAGATTTCAATTCCGTGCATTGTACTATAATTTCTTTTGAGTTGATTGTTGAATTAGAATAGGTGAATTTGGTTTGTCATTATTTGGTTTCGTATTTAGATTGATCTAAATTGAAAGTTAATTTCTAGCATATATAGTGCATGCACGCTTCACAAGTTTTACAAAACCCCTGGGTTGGCAATTTAATGATAGGTAATTAATTTGCCTCAATAGGCTTGTGACATATTAGACACAAAAATGCCTCCAGTTGACTAGGAAAAACTGATAATCCACCCCACATATTTCCATATGTAACCATGCCTAATTGAGGAATGAGAACCATTGGGTGAGAAAAGTTTGGCGAAATGATTCCTAATCCTACTAGTTGACTAGGATGAATCATCACGATTGATGTAGAAAACAATGTGGGCATGGAAAATTCTAAATCATAAGTATTTTCCAGCTCAAATAAGTGATAATTCGAATTGATATCCTAGGGACAAGACACTCTAGAATAGATCCCTAGTCGCAGACATGGGGAAGAGTAAAAAAGGCCATAGCCACTCGCATAAGGAAGGGCTGGGAGTGACTGGGAGGCTCCAACTGCTCTCATAGGCCTCCGTCTGTGTGACTAGGAAGTATGATTGGAAAAAACAAGGTCTAAAGATTAGAAAACGTAAAAAATCCATGAGGACTAAGGAACAATGACCCTAGGGGATAAAATAGGCTGATAACAAACTAGTATCAAGACCTCAATATAAAAATGTAATTGGGACAAAGTGGGTGTTCAAGAACAAACTAAATGAAAATGGAGAAGTAATTCGAAACAAAGCAAGACTTGTATGCAAAGGCTATGCTAAATAGGAAGGGATAGAATTTGAAGAGACATTTGCACCTGTAGCTAGGCTTGAAGCCATAAGAATGTTTCTTTCATTTTCCATCTTTTTAAACTTTAAAGTATATCAAATGGATGTTAAATCTGCACTTTTAAATACCTAGAAGAAGAAGTTTATATTGAACAACCTGAAGGATTCATACTTGGAAATGATAAAAATCTTGTTTGCAAACTTAAGAAGGCATTTTATGGGTTAAAACACACTCCTTGTGCATGGTATATCATCTTGACAAGTATCTTCAGCAACATGGTTCAAGAAAGGATCTGCTAATATAAATTTATATATCAAATATGATAATGACAAACTTTTGGTGGTAGTGGTTTATGTTGAGGACATCATATTTGGAAGTAATATTAGATCTACGAGTCAAGTATTTGCTTCAACTATGCAACAAGAATTTGAAATGTCGTTACTTGGTGAGTTCACATATTTTCTTGGTCTTCAAGTTCATCAAAGTAAAGATGGTGTCTTTATTTCTCAAACCAAGTATCTCAAGCAGATTATGAAGAAGTATGGAATTGAAGATTGTAAACTTGTATTCACACTAATGGCAGCAGGATGCAATCTTAGTCAAAATGATGGTTCTCCTTCAATTAATCAACCTGAATACATATCTATGCTCGGAAGCTTGCTTTATCTTATCAGTACAAGACTGAACACTATGCATGTTGTTAGAATAATTGGACGATTTCAAGCAAGTCCAAAGGAAACTTATCTTCAAGTAGTAAAGAGAACTTTCAAGTATCTGCAAGGAACTAAACATTATGGTCTATGGCATACCAAAAACACATATTTTTCACTTCATTCCTACACATATGTAGATTGGGAAGGAAATATTGATTATCAAAAAAGTACTAGTGGAGGAGCATTCTATTTGGGACCTCGCTTAGTTTCGTGTTTCAGTAAGAAACAAAGTTCTATTGCCTTATCAACTACTAAAGCAGAATATGTCATTGTTTCCCCTTGTACTTAATTTTTATGGACGATTCAAACATTGTAGGACATTCAAGTCACTTATCATCAACCTATACTTATTCTCTATGACAATACTAATGTCATAAATATCTCTAATAATCCTGGCATGCACTCAAAACTAAGCACATCCCAATTAAATACCATTTTCTTAGAGAGAAATTTCTTAATCAAAAAGTCAAGTTGGAATATATTCCCTCAAAGGAACAAGTTGCAAAAATATTTACAAAGCCTCTTCCACATGATTCCTTTGAATATCTCAAACAAAAATTAGGAATGATTCATGCATATTCACTATGCTAATGGTTCTAACAGGTATGTCTTGTTTGGGGAAGTTGGGATTGTAAAAATCAATAGTTTACTTTCCGTATGTTGATCTCATGAAAGACAATTGCGTGTATATGTGGGTTTTAATCTAGGCAGTCACATATGCTTCTCAGTAATGAAAAAAAGTGGCACTCATTTAGAGGAAGATTCTCATATGCTTCCATCAATATTTTATTTTGGGCATTTTGGTTCTGACATTAATTGTTATAGTCTATTGATGATGCTTAAGAATGATGTTGGTTATAAGTTGTTGCAAAATATTATAACTTGTTTATGAGGAAATGGCTCTTTGGTGCATTTCTTGATTGATGAGATGGATATGATCAAATGTGATTGACATAGGTTCAGGGGGAGCATTTTTCATGCTTCTATGGTCCATGATAGATATTGTTGGAATTATGATTTTCTGAGCACTCATTGTTGCATGATGGGTTTATGATGAGTACATTGCCACTCTATGACTGTTACTGTTAATTACTACTGCAGATGTTTATGTTGTTGTCATTATGTCAGAATGCTTGGGTTACTCATGCAACAGTTAAATTATTGATTATTAATACTTCTTGATACACTTGATGGAGAAATTGATGATACATTACCTTATGTTACATGATAAGGATGTCCATGCTACTATCAAATGTTTATATTGCAGATTCCTATATGGTTCATGGTGGTTGTTGACTATCATCATTGCAATCCATTTTTTTGGTTATTAGTGTCGCGTGTGTCTCTTGATGTAAGGGTAATGGAAAATACCCATGTTGTAAATCATTGTAAAATTCAGTCATGTATGGGCCATTGAGATCAAGCCATGTCATGTATGTAATCCCCTTTTGAGATATTGATGTAAAATTTGGGTCAAACATTGATGTAAACCCAATATGTTGGGTGATAGATGTAATCATGGGAGCATAGAGTCATTGGTGATAGGAAAGGTTGTATCTGTTTGAGTCATAAATACTTGTACTTTTATTTTAATATATTTCTAAGGTCCAGCATATGCTCATGGAAGCATGGTAATATCAGCAAATAAGACTTGCAATATTTAGCACTACAATGATAGTATTTCATTCAGCATGGTTCATCCTTATGCCCTTGATGTCAAAGTGGGAGAGAATCTTGGTATTTGGAGAGAGTGTTTGGAAAGAAGACTTGGTATTTGTAGGTGTGTTTACATATGTTTGGAAGTCATGTCCAAACACCAAAGTGGTTTCCATCAAGTCCAAAGGAGGAGATTGTTGGCATTATGGCTGATGTGTTGCCCTTGATAGCAACCTATTTAATAAAGATGTACTTGATGTCAAACCAAAGTGGTTTCCATCAAGTCCAAAGGGGGAGATTGTTGGCATTACGGCTAAATGTGTTGTCCTTGATGGCAACATGCTTAATAAAGATGTACTTGATGTCAACATTGATGACTATGGAACTAATGCAGATTGGTATAGATGCTTCAGATGTCATGGATAGAGAAATGTCAGTTTAGTGACATATGGATGATAAAAGTGAAGTTTGAGAAAGTATACGTGGATCCTACGAAGAAGGATCACGTACATATGCAAGTATTATAAGTAAAATCCGCGTACAAAATCCGAACCATGGTAATCTGAATACCAGGGTTCATTACCATGGTATTGGACCATAGTACTGGTTACAGAAACATTTATTTGATCCCGTCAAAGAATACTAACGACATTACCAAGAGATTTACCTAAGTTATTGGCTAAGGAAAAATATATATAAGGAGATGGAGATCAAAGTGTTATGTGTGCAAGTGATGAATTATTAATGAATGATTTTATCTAGAACAAGTGTGCATTAGTGAGCAAGGAGAAGACTCTGATCTAAAATACCCGAAGATATGTTGACATGTATGCTTGATTAATTTACTTATTGCAAATGTCTAAGTAGCTAACAATGATGAATCTGTGATTATAGTGATATTGTGATCTAAATGAATTATTCAGAAGTCTGTAGTTTTGACACTAGAGGTTCTAGAGTGTGAATTTATGCTTGCAATGAAAGATTTAATATTTGTACACTAGTTCTCTTTTGGGTAGTCATGTATGTACACAGTTCTGTTTTTGGGTTGTCGCATATATATTCAATAATATATGTATCAGTATATTGATATTTGTACACAAATGTTTCACATTATAAGTGCATATATAAATTGGTCTACTTAATTATAGTCGTGTATATATTTAGAGTTAGATATAGTTTGCAATGCTGCTTGATGATAGTTGTTGATTATGTTTGTTCTATTTGTTGTTGTCTACCAATGATGTCTTGATTTATATCTGGCAGTGTTGTTTGGGTTAATAGCTATATTGATCAATTATGATGATTGGGTATGGTTCAATGATATGTGATTGACTTAGTACTTGATTTAGTAAGTGATTCAGTGTTACAATGATTCTGTTTGCCAAATGATTCAGTATTTAGTGTTCTGAGATTTGTATGCAGGTTTTATGCAGAGGAAGTGCATATATACGTTGGTTCTTTTAGGAAAAGTCATGTACATATTCTAAAGATTCATATGTTTTGGTTGTGTTATGTATTCAGTAGTTTGATGCTTCAGAGTCAGTTGATTTTCAAAGATTCAGTGGTTCAGGTTTGTGTTTCAGTATTTCAATTTTGATATTGGTTTGGCCTTATTGTTTGTGTGGGTCCAGTATGAAAATTTTATGAAAGAGGCCTACATGTTGTTTGATGATCCTTTGATAGGTGGATCCAGTTAGAGTTATTCTAAAAAGTGGTCCACAAGGTGCTAAGGGTTGCAGCCTTCAATGAGGGGGTAGGAGCTTCCTTTCGGTAGGAGCATGTAAATGAGTTTAGGGTGTTGTAGCTCCCTTCTAGTGGGTGTTGGATAACGAGTGGAGGTTTTAGCCTCCTTCAAGTGGGTGTCTTTGTACTGGTAAGAGTATGCACTAGTACTAAATGTTATGGATATTTTATTTATATAATAAGGAAGAAGACATAGACAACGACATCAATGGTTTTCTCCCACATTGGGTTTCCACCTAAAATATTGGTGTTCTATGTATATTGGTTATGTGCTATGATTTTTCCCGTCCTTTTATACATAGTGGAAAGATATTGATTTAATTATGCAATAGTTAAAGATAAACATCTGATGGAATACATGAAAATTAATGAATTTGATATACGTTGGTTTCCTTCACTAAAGTCACATACATACTTAGGTTTCTTTAAGAACAATAGAATACATAATTTTGTATATGAAATTAAAATATAAGGTGAATTAAAATATTGATTCATTGCAGCCCCCCCCCCCAAAGTAGTTTTACTAACAATTGAGATATACATCTGGCTCCATAGACCTATAGTACCTCAAGCATGTACATAGAGCATCAATCCCCGGATCATCTAGGATCCATGGATTACTCATTATCAAAGATAAGCATATGACTCTACCCATAATAGATGTCACACCTACATTGATTTATCATGGAAATCTAGACTATTTGATATCTAGTGCGCTTCAAAGTTTCACACACAATAACTAGATGGATTCCTAGAATATCATATAAATCCACTATCCTTATATGCATCCACCCCCCTCCATATCTGGATGCAACTAGTGTTTGGAATTGAAAAGATATCCAGCCTAGATACATGGTTCACCCAAGAACCATTTAGCCTTGGATGCAAGTGAAGAATTGCTACTAAGCATAAGAAAGGAAATTTCAAAGGTTTAGACTAGAACTTCCCTAAAGCATATCATTTCCTAGAACTCCAAATTTCAGGAATGAAAACCCAAATCTGAACATTGACCATTCAAGGCATATACCAATATTATAAAAAAGTTTAATGGATCTAGGAAACCCACCTTATATAAGATACTGAATAAAGCTAATAAATGGCTCCAACAACTATATTGCACCGCAGATTCACATACCACATTTCCTCTATGAATTCATGACATTGTAATATTATATAGAGGTACCAAACATAGAATTATCACATCACTCTTAAAGTAAATAACCACCAGTTCTAGCTGAGTCTCCACTCAACAAGCATACCATCTTAAACAAGGTAGTGAACCATAATATCATAACATATCAGATAATTGAAACCACACACTGTAACATAATAGCTGAGGAACTTAAAGCAATCATGCATATTCCTGTGATTAACTTTGTAGCTTACAAGAATAACAAAAAACATAGAGATCGATAAGTTAAACATAACCATGAGATAATATAAGAAATTAATTCATGAAAATCATACAAGAATATCAACATTCCTCCATTACTAGTATTGATCCTTACACTTTCATATCACATACTAGACATTGTTCATCATCCACGGTGCAAATGTATATACAATTAAATACACTTATCTGATTAACTTAAATGGTTGGAAATTGGAGCAGGGAATTCATGTTGGAAATAATGATTATTGTTAGACCAAAACCCACAAGTGTTAGTAAATGATCACATCGCTGGAGATAAGGATCTATGAGAGGTGGTTAGCCCATGTCATGAAACATGCGGGGAGTGTTCCAGGTTTATCCAATGTCCAAAAATAGACAATTGGCATTGTCTAAATGGTTGGTGTCATTCAATATGATGGAATTTACGTCAACTAGATTAGCATTGAGGTTGGTGGTAGTAGATTTTAGTATTGATATGATTGGTGTGTCAAACTCAAGGGGATTCCCATGGTTGTTGTAACCTTTTATAGAAAATCATCATAGGAGTAGGCTTATTGGAGAAACCATAAAAGTATGACTATGATGGTTGGGGAGTCCTAGAATTTGGAGGACATTATGTCTCAAGATATCAACTTAGTTTCTCATGAAAAAAGTGACATAGTTGGAAATTTCTTGGAAATATTTTTCCAATGATATATGAAAGTCTGAAAATGGCCCTTTGGATCAAAAGTTATGGTCATTCAAAGTAAGGATCTTAAAGCCATAAGTAGCAGTGCCTAGAATCCTGAAAGGCCCAGAATCCTGAAGGTCTATCTAAAATAAATACGAGATGGCATTGATTTGGGGTATTGGGGTAAAACCCCAGAACCTAGGAAGTCTCGAAAGCTCATTAGGTATATGGAATTCATTTCAAAAGGTTATAGGAAAGCGGGAATTTGGGCTTCAACTCTATAGTAGTAGTAATAGTAATAGTAATATATATATGAGAGAGAGAGAGAGAGAGAGAGAGAGAGAGAGAGAGAGAGAGACCAATGTCTAAGAAATGGTTTTGGGTATTTAGGTGACCAAGGGATTTTGGGTCAAAAAAAAATGAAAAGTGTGTTGGAGGAATAAAGGTAGGGGCTAAAGGTTGTACCTAAGAATTGGTTGGTGTGCGATTGGTGGCCATAGGCCGTTAGGCTGATAACAAAGAAAAGGCACTGCGGGAATATGTTTAAGTGCATGAAATGAGTCGGTAGTGCATTGTTAGTAGTGCACACTAGTAGACCAGTGCTCAGGTTCCCAGAATCCCATAAGTATTGTGAAATGGTATTTAAAGAAAAGTTACAAGAACTAGGGCATCAGGGATCCATATTTTAGTGGCATATGCTTAAAGGGATGAATGAGTCAGTAGTTCTTGGGCACTATGTGTAACATTTGGAAAATATGTCGAATTAGTTATTCGCCATAGTTGAGTCAGGTAAGCATTCAAAGAATATGAAAGGGTCGGAAGTTGATGTGAATGCGCACAGTAAGGTGCGTGGTACATTAATGGCAACTACAAATTATGTCCTGAGCATAAGAAAGCCTCCCCTGTTCTCACTTGCACACCATAAGGAATTGAATGAAGAAGAAGGCTCAGGGACATTATATCTGCGAATTTATGGACTCTAATGGTGTGCTACAACTAAATTAGGAAGGATAGATATATTATGAGTATGAGTTGAGCATTGTAGGAAATTAAGAAGGAATGGAGAGCCATGTGATGTGTGCAGATAGAATTCATGAGTGATACTCCTTTAGTGTGTAGGTCGAATGAGATTCAATTCTCAGTATGGAGAATCCACAGGTGCCCATTCTTATGCTTAATGTAATTGAAGTGACCATGCACTTTTGATGGAACAAAAACATGGAAAGTCATGCTGAAGCACACCTTTAGGCACTTTATTGCAAATATAGTAGAGACAACAAGAGGACAATAGAAACATCATCGACCATTGTGCAGCAGAGGAACAAAACTCAGGATTGTCATAGTACAATGTGGGGAATGTAGCATTTGTGTGGATTCTAAGTGTGTGAGGAGCACAAAGCTAAGGGTTAACAGATAATTATTTTTATAGTGGATCTGAGGGTTGAGAATAGAGCTTGTCCAGTAGTGAATAGGGCAGTGAAAAGTGGTATTGCAATGCCAAAGGGAAGGAGTTGATGCAGTAATAAATTAGGATTCTATTTTTTAGAATTTGTATTGGCCTCTGTTTTCAATCTAAAAATTGTATGAAAAGCATAACAATGGCTAAAGAAGGTAGTGACTTGCATTCATAAGAGGTTGGTGCCTCTTGGAAAGTGGTGGCTTTCTATCTTAAGGGGGTTTGGGCCTCCTATGCGTGGGTACTCACAAACAACTTGATGTAATTAAGTAGGTGCTTAATTTTCATCATAATAACAAACAGAATTGTGGTTTTATCCCTTTGGGTTTTGTTGACGGTGCTGGACCCACCAACATGTCAACAGGATCTCCCCAGTAAGAAGTCCCAATTAGACCTCAGACAGTTTGGTGTAGGAGTCCCAGCAGTGGGTCACATAACAATGCCTTGAACACGATTTCACATAGAGGCAAGTAATATAACTCTTTTAGTAGCAAGGGTGTGATCATTGTGGTGAGTCAAGGAAGGTGCATGAGAGGTTCTAACACATGTGGGTTGGGATGAGTGTGCCCTTTGGCAACTTGTAACAGTACTCGAATGGGTAGGGAACACAGAGTGAAGATGCGTCACAAGATGGAAAGCAAGTCAACTTCAATCCAAAGTGATGGTTAAACCAATCAATACATTTCAGAAAGATTCATACATGCTCATACAGAACAATCCATACATGCGTGCATAAGAAAGAAAATACATATGCCATTTAGAGTAAACAAGACAACTAGAATACAATACAACATATGTGTGAAACATGATGGCTCTTATTATATACATAAGTGTAAGTTCCAGTCATACAATACATCCATGTACACCCGCTAGCCCCAACAGTGGAATGTTACAACCACATCCACCTTCTCCTCCAAAGAGATGTACTAGCTACGTGCAGTGGAGAAGCCAAGGTGCGTTACAATGATGTCCAAGTTCTCTCCAAGATAGTCTTATTGGAAGCTTGGCTAACCAAAAGCATTTAAAATGTGTTATGAGGTTCTAATTATAACAAAGGGTGGGGTGACCCTTGAGATTCCCCTTTGTGATAGTTTATCTACCCTCATGACTCTTCATCTACTCTATGCCTATTACATCCAACTATTAACACTTGAACTTCCACTTGACATGACGTTACATTACAATGCACATGTGCTCATGTGAGACGAAATGGCTTGAGCAAGCCATGCAAGACATCACTGACACTTGGTATGTTGTGGTGAGACCAACTGTTTGACATGTTTGTGATGGTGAAGGTGGTGAGCTGATGCCAAGCTTGATCGTTCATGATGGTGTGCATGCACACCATGGTGACATCTTGTTGAAGCGAAATCTTGCCTCCGTTGCAACTGATGCATTGGTTTAGCCCCTTCATCCAAATCATCTGCTAACATGTACATGGTATTCTTGGGTGTGACTGAATCGACAACACACTGATGCATAATGTCTTTGCTGATCTTCAAGTGTGTGCTGGTGGTCATGCACATCAACTTTCCGAAGTACATGTTTAGCTCTAGTTGGACTTGCTTCTTGTATTTGCCTCAATGAGTGTGATGAATGAGTTAGATTGCATGCGTGCACACAATGACATGCATGTTGTTGAATCCCTTACATGCAATCAACAACACTGCTCACCATGTCTGCTTTGTGATAGCTATTGGGATAGATCTATAACTTTTACAGGCACAATTTCATCCGTGAGTGCATGTTGCGCCCACTGTTGTTCATGTTCCTGTTGCAACTCATTTGTCTATTCATGCAGCTTCATGTTCTTCCTTGAGTTGTTGCTTTAAGACATGTAACTCCTTTGTTCCATTCTCTGTCTTCATGCGATCTTCATGTCGCACTGTCACCTCATAGCCTCAATCTCCAAAGTTTCTTTCATCATCAGTGGATCTGCTTGAGCTTGCAACTTTGTTCTGCCTCTGCGTTGTCAATAACCTTCCTCTTCCATTCATTGCATTCGTTGTATTCGTTGCATTTGGTATTCTACCTTCAGCTGTTGTTCATGATGCTTCTCATTGTGATGTTGCTGTTATCATATCTTGATGTCCTTGTCTACGAAAAAATTGATATCTTCGTGAGTAGGCAATCTCATAGACATTTGATCTGCTGCATCTCTAAGTGTCCTCTGAACAGTGTCTTCGACTCTATTCCCTTGGAAACCATTGTACCTGCACTGCTGAGAGGCAGGTGAACACCTGAAATACCTAGAGGCATGGCAACAATCATGGCAAGAAATTTGTCAGTTGAAAACCAAAATGAGCTTGAGAACTGCCTTGCAACATACCTGTGTGACGGACCATGAAGGTTGCGCAATTTCGGCCAGGAGGTCGAGAGACTAACTGCCAACACTGCGCAAGACATAGTCTAGGTTGTTGGGAGACTGACTTACTACTGGAACTGTGCAATGCGCAGTCCAATCTAGTTGTTGACTGCTAGAATTACGCAATGCACAACCTCAGCTCAAAATGGTTGTAGAATTAGTTAATGCATTGCGTAATTTTTTGGGCCAGAAGTCACTGTCCCTCAAAAATGCGCAAAACGTTCCTGGAGGACAATGCTTGGATAGAAATGCAAATTTATGGAGAGGAAGACAGAGACTTCCTTCCCCGGATTGCGTAATGTTTTCTTTGTGAAGGCAGATTTCGAGCCAAGGTTGCCTAGACTCACCGACAGGCAATTGAATGTGAATGTGAGTGCGAATGTATGGTGATACTAAGTGTAAGCATAAGTGAAAGATCATGCATGCAAATTGTGAATGACAAATTCAGAAAATGGAACAACATGCATGTGAGCAAGGCAATCGTTCGTGAAATACAGTTTCATGCATGCGACAACAATGAGATTATGACGAAAAATGAAACGGTGCTAGTGCAAGCTAGAATATATCAAAATGATAGCAAGTACTCACTGAAATCAAGTAGACATTGTTCATACGAAGTGAAACACAAAAAGTGCCAGAAATGCAACAAAAGTCATGGAAAGCAGGCTTACCCGAAAACAACTGAGTTGAGTGTGCTGATAGCTCCCAAATGTGATGTGGGATGTTAGAGCTACAAGGTTGATGTGTGGAATGAGCTCTGCGGTGTCTGGTTGATGAGTTTTAATAACATCGAGGTTGTGACGTGCATGCCATAAATCTAGGGAAAGCGAAAGTTGGTGGGAGGTTTCTGAAATGATCCTTGCATGTAACCTCCAACTGCTAAACATAGATAACTAAAATAAGGGATGCCTTTGCATGTTTCCTTGGGAGAAGCAAGCCATGCATGCAAGTCTGTTTTGCTAGGTCCTGGAGGGAATCGGTCAACTCAGCTGCACATGCAAGAGGATGTTCAACTGCTAGGAGAAAATGCACATTTCTGGCTAGGAGTTGGGTTGGCTTCCTGGGAGATTTACGTAATTTCTGGGTAGAGAAGTTGACTACTACCTATTTTTGTGCAAATTTCGGGCTTAGAAGCCTTGCTGGGGAAAATTACGCAATTTTAACTGTGAGTGTTGACTTCCAGAATTGCGCAATTCCAAATCCCAACAGGCTTCCATTCAGGATTGCGCAATTTCTGGAGGGAAGGTTGGTTTCCCTCCAGAATTGCACAATTTCTTGGGGAAGCTACTTAGTCTACAGCTGGACCAAGTCCGGGTGATCATCCTGTGAGGGGAATGCATCAATCTGTGATTGAAAGGCTTCCTTTGTGCAAGAAAAACACTGAAGCTTGTGAACTTGACGAAGCAAGACAAGCTACTACAAAAAGTTGGTAGGGAGGCTCCCAAAAGGCTAAGGAAAAATTTTGGAGGGTGGTTGTAGCCGCTACTGTAGAAAATTTGTGATAGGTTAACCCGATAATGTAATATAACTCAAAGCAAAATACTATAACCTATTTCTACTATCAATTTGCGAAAGCTTAAAGATTGAGCTGAACAATATAACCAAAAGAAGAAGAATCAGTGGCACAATACACATGAAAATACTTTTGGGAAAGCCTCAGGTAAGAAACCCCATACTATTGTATTATCATACATGGTGGAAATACATAGGAATTATACAAAGCCTTAGCTCTCACAGCTAGCCAGCTCTGAGTACAATCCTCACAAATTCTCACAGGTAATCTTGGCTTCTCTCCAGCCTTCCTCTCTACCCTCCAAGCTCCTATCTCCTTGCGTTGTTCCTTGTGGATGATTAGCTTGTTACCAAGTGGAAAACCAAACCTTCAAAACTGCGCAATCCTGAAGGATAAATCCTTGACTACATGCATGATTTTTCTCCATGAGAAAACAGATGCAACTGATAGTACAATGTCCTTGAAAATTAATCACAACTGGGTCTTTCTCATAATAGACATGCATGAGTTTCTGATGAGGGAATCTCCAGTTAACTGGAGTAGCACTAGTTGAGTCCATTAATGCATCAACTGACTGTTAACTCACTATTAGTTTCTCGAACAGTTTGGAACTAATTTAACTGGACTTAACTCAGTAAACTGAGTTAACTAATTACAACTCAAATATAACTCAATATTATCTCCTTAATTTAAGGGATAACTCTTGCATGACTTCAAAAAGACTTATAACTTGAATTTCTCCAACTAATTAATTTGAAATAAATTAATTAATTATTTCCAAGTAGATGTTAAGACTAAATTCAATTTTAATTCAAAATTTAATTCAAGACAAATTAAATTGGAATATTCTTGTTGCCATATTTCAACACTCCCTCTCAGCAAGAAAGGGATTATTTGCCACCCCGATCATGTCTCTATGGAACTCAAATTTACACTTTGACAATGCCTTCGTCAAAATGTCAGCATCTTGCTCCTCTATCGAAATATACCGCAACAACATGATCATGATCACTACATAGTATCTAAGATGATGACACCGGATGTCAATGTGCTTGGACGTATCATGAAATACTAGATTCTCAGAGAGTGTGATACAACTCTAATTATCACAATAGATCACAGTTGGATCCATCCTCTGATCAAACAAACCAACTAGGATTTTCCACATCCGGATGGCCTCACATACTGCCTAACATGCAACCATGTATTCTACCTCTGCCGAGCTAAGTGCAATTGACATTTGTTTCCTACTGTACCAAGAAACTGCTGCTGACCCAAGGTTGAAAATCCCTCCTGATGTGCTCTTCCGATCTGATGGACTCCCTGCCTAATCTACATCAGTGAAGCCCTGTAGCTTCACTCCCTTTGTCCGTCTATCCATAATCCATACTAGTATGTGCCTCTGAGGTATCTCAATACATGCTTTCCCACCTTCCAAAACATCTTGGTAGGCTAAACCATCACTTGACTCAGCTGATTCACCACATAGTACAAATATGGTCATGTGTTCACTAAGTACATCAGTGAACCCACAAGCTGCCTGTACACAGTAACCTCTACCACTTCTCTTGAAGTAGCAACCTCCTTCCTCTCGTTACCTGCTAGAGGAGTCTGCATGGGCTTGCACTTCTCCATGTGGAATCTCCTGAGTATCTCGTTGGCATACTTGCCCTGAGACACAAACAAATCCACATCCTTCTGCAACACATCCATGCCAAGGAATTAATGCATGAGGCCCATGTCTTTCATCTCAAATTCTCTTGCAAGGTCCTCCTTAAAAAACACGATCAACTGATCATCACCAGTTAAGATGAGATCATCAACATAAAGTACAATGATCAATAGCTTACCTTTCACCACGATGTGGTATAGGTTCACATCCGCTTCACTCTTTGTGAAGCCCAACTTGGTGAAGTAGATGTCTATCCTGGTGTAGCAAGCACGAGGTGCTTGTTTAGCCCGTCCAACACTCTCTTGAGTCGGCACACATGCGACTCATGATTGAATGTCACAAAACCTTCCACATGCTCTATGTGCACCTCTTCCTCAATTTGGGCATTAAGGAATGCAGTCTTCACATCCATATGATGGCTCTTCCAACCCATTTGTGATAGTGCCAACATAGATCTACTAAATAAGTACCTTACAATAGGAGCAAAAGTCTCATCATAGTCAATCCCCTCGACCTGTGAAAAACCATGGGAAACAAATATTGCCTTATGCTTCTCCACACCACCATCAGAAGCTTGATTTACCTTTTAAAGCCAATGAGAACTTACAACTCACTTGTTCTCTGGTCACACAACCACGTCCCAAACACTGTTACGAACTGTGGAGTCATACTTCTCCACTATAGCATCAACCCAAATCAGTTGTTGCATTGCTTCCTCAAAGGAAGATGGCTCGGTCCCAACACATTGCCCAGCAAGGGCCATGTATTCAGTGTACCTCTCAAGTGACCTCCTCTATCTGCGTTGAGAAGATGGTGCTCCCACATTCTCTCTCGCGTCCTCCAAAAATCTGTTAGCTTCTTTTGTGTGCTTCCATCCATCTCTAGAAGACTCTGCTTGAGTGGATGTATCCACCCCTGGAATCTCTGCATGCGACTGCTCTTCATCATTCTAAGGCTCCTCCTCCTTAGGAACCAACAGTTCCTCCACAACTTGTAGTTGGAGCTCCCTCTCAAGGGAAACTCGCATGGCCTTCTACTCATCAAACTTGAGATCTCTGTGAACCATTGTCCTTCGACTAGTAGGCAAGTACACCCGATAGTTGTGAGGTGTATCAGTGTACCCCACAAATATCCCCAACCCTGTTGTCAGCTCAAGCTTCTTCCGTTCATCCTTTGTCACATGGAAATATACCGATGAGCCAAAGATCCTAAAGTGACCCACATTTGGTCTCTTACCGGAGAAAGCTTCCTCTGGTGTCTTCATCCCAAGTATGAGATGTGGGCTTCTATTCTACAAATAGACCATTGTGTTGCATGCCTCAGCCCACAAGTGAAGTGGTAGGCCTTGGTCATGAAACTTTGCCTGTATTTCCCCTACAATAGTTCTATTCTTCCTCTCGGCCAGCCCCTTCTACTGTGGGTTATGAGGTGTCATCAACTCTCGTTGAATTCCTTCTGCTACATAGAAGTCCTTAAACTCTTGAGAGACATATTCTCCACTATTGTCACTTCTCAAGGCTGTGATCTTCTTCCTTGACTCTTTCTCGACCAAAGCTTTGAACTCACAAAACTTTGTAGGATTTTGGTCCTTCTTCTACATGAAATAAATCCAGCATTTATGAGAATAGTCATCAATGAAAATTACATAATACCTTTGCTTCGTTGTGGATGCCGTCAAGAATGGTCCACACAAATTAGTATGAACTCGCTCTAAGATAGCTTTTGCTCGACTATCTCAATCATGAAAGGAAGACTTGGTGTACTTTCCCAAGGTACAACCTTTGCATGTGTCAACTTGCTCAAGTTTACCTTTGGGAAGTCTTGTAGATATCTGTTGCATTATCTTCAAAGCCCCATGACGCAAATGGCCCAACCACCTGTGCCACAACTCACCAATATCTTGGCTTTGCACCAATTCTACTTTCATACTCAATGTTGCACAATAATCTACCTCTAGTTTATAGAGATTATTCACCTGAATCCCTATCCTCTTGGTCTGACCCGTGGCTATTTGTCTTAGGAATGCCTTTCCTTTACTGAAGACAACATTTTAGCCTTTGTCCTCCAACATCGTGACCGATACCAACTTCTTCTTCAGTCCAGGCACATACATCACATCTGTTAAGGTGAGAGGAGCTCCATGCTCCCTCTCAAAAGCAACCGTTCCCACTCCTAAAACACTATACCTTCCATTGTCACCCATCTCTATGAGCATCTTGAGGTCTTTCTCCTCCAAGGAATTGAATAAATTTTTATCACCGATCATGTGGAATGAGGCTCCACTGTCAAGATACCAGACACAACCCATCATTAATGACACCATGCATGCGATGAGGGTAAAGTCCATTTCGAACTGAGAGGCTAATGGCTCACCTTCCGATCCTTCCGAGGATCTCTTCTTGGAATTATTTTATGGGCAATTACTCACATAATGTCTCGTCTTGTGACAACTAAAGCATCTTACTTTAGACATGTCACCCTTCTTCCCTCCATGAGAAGAATTTGATTTGAAAAGGGAAGCCTTCCCCTTCCCTTTCCTTGCCTTACTTGCTAAGGCTAGATTTTCTTCATCATCATTCTTGGATGAAGAACCATCTCGTGTGCTCCTCCTGATCTCCTTCTGCATAAGATCCGACCACAATTGTTCACAATCCGACAGTTTCTCCCTTCAATTCACAGAGTCATGGTAGCTATTCCAACTCTTTGGAAGGCCAAGGAGAGCGAGGCTCACCATATCATCATCGACAATAGTTATTCCCACACTGCCAAGCTCATCTCTGTAGGTGGTGAGCTTGTTCAAGTATGTGGAAATAGTATCGCCCTTCTCCATCTTGATTCTTCGAAGCTTATCCTTGATTGCCAATTTCATTTGGTCGCTACTGTTTTGGTAGAGGTCCTTCAATTTCTTCCACATTGAAAATGGAGTATCCTTCCCATGGAGAATCGAGACAAGATGGTCTCGAACTCCCTCAAGGATGATCTGTCTCACCTTCACCACAAATTTCTTCCACTCAGCCAACTCTTGTGCATTAGTTGAAGCTGGCTTTGGGATTTCTTGATCAATGAATTCCTTCAAGCCATTGTCTTCTAATACAGCCTCCATTCTATCTTTCCATGATATGTAATTTGAGCTACCTTCCAAGGCATACTCGAGTCTCAAGCCATAGAATTCCTTTGGCCAACCTTGAAGTATGATATGAATTCGATTTGCACCTGCAATCCCGAACTTCAAACTACGAATTCTCTTCTAAGTATATTGTTCATAGCTCCGATACCATGTAGAATATATGTGATAGGTTAACCCAATAATGCAATATAAATCAAAGCAGAATACTATAACCTACTTCTACTATCAGTTTGCGGAAGCTTAAAGATCGGCTAAACAATATAACCAAAAGAAGAAGAATCAATGGCACAATACACATGAAAATACTTTGGGGAAAGCCTCAGCTAAAAAACCCTACACTATTGTATTATCATACATGGTGGAAATACATAGGAATTATATAAAGCCATAGCTCTCATAGCTAGCCAGCTCTGAGTACAATCCTCACAGATGCTCATAGGAAATCTTGGCTTCTCTCCAGCCTTCCTCTCTGCCCTCCAAGCTCCTATTTCCTTGCACTGTTCCTTGTGGATGATTAGCCTATTACCAAGTGGAAAACCAAACCTTTCAAACTGCGCAATCCTCAAGGATAAATCTTTGACTGCATGCATGAGTTTTCTCCATGAGAAAACACATGCAACTGATAGTACACTGTCCTTGAACATTAATCTCAACTAGGTCTTTCTCAGAATAGACATGCATGAGTTTCTGATGAGGGAATCTTCAGTTAACTGGAGTAGCACTAGTTGAGTGCATTAATGCATCAATTGACTATTAACTCACTATTAGTTCCTCAAACAATTTGGAACTTATTTAACTGGACTTAACTCAGTAAACTAAGTTAACCAATTACAACTCAAATATAAATCAATCTTATCTCCTTAATTTAAGGGATAACTCTTGAATGACTTTAGAAAGACTTCTAATTTGAATTTTTCCAACTAATTAATTTAAAATAAATAAATAAATTATTTTCAAGTAGATCTTAAGACTAAATTCGATTTTAATTCATAATTTAATTCAAGGAAAAATTAAATTGGAATATTCTTGTTTCCATATTTCAACAGCTACAACACTTGGCGACATAATGGTAGAACTCCAGCTCTTTGAATGGACCTTTCTCATGAAAATCAAGTCTAACACCTCTGAAAATATTGTTCAGCTCTGAGCTCATCTTGGCTTCACACTAGCTTGATTGTAAGATATAGCATCTGCCAAGCTCTTTGCCTATAGATACAAATTCCAAGCCAAGGCAACACAGCTATTTTGATTGGGGTTGAGGGGCATATAGGTGCACAAGGAGTATAGTCATCAGAGTCTTAGTTTCATCTTTGGTGTTGCTCCATTGCCAGCAGGCCTGGACAGTAACCTGGTGGAGTCACATAGGAAAACAAGCATGGCCCTGCTGCTAGTGAGCCTAGTCAATACCCCAGTGGAGTTACTTGCATCAGCTCCCTGCACATGAATCCTTTCTCTTGTTTTACCTTATTCATTTTTTATTTCGAAACTTTTTTTACTTTTTCATTTTTTCAACTGTGCATAACACTTATTCATTTCAGAGGTGGAAGAGAGATCCTGACTTATTGAGAGTAGAAGAGGTTGTTCTAGTAAAGAAGTATTTTATTGAATCTCTGATGTGCCTATTAAGGTTTTCACCCTCACCTTACTCTGCTTGACTGAGTTGACAAGGGTTAACCCAAAAATAACTAACTAGAGAAGGTGACACTAGTTAGTGCGTAAGTGTTGTGTTTTCACCAAGGTTCACTTCGAACAGTACATATTTTCCTTCAATGTATCATGGAATAAAAGTAACAAGATCTTCATACAGAGGCAAGATGACAGATAACCAAGTAGTGATAGCTGTACAAGCCCTCTTGTACTTGACCCAGCTTGTTTCAAGTGTCATACATGGTTTCATGTGAAACTAACCTACGAAGGAAACAAGAGAACTATATGAAACAAGTGAACTAAAAAACAATAAAGAAAAGCAAGAGCAGAAGCAAAAGTGAAAGAAAACAACAAACAAAATCAAGAGTAGAAGAAAAAGTGAAAGAAAAGCAAGTAAGAAAACAAGCAAGCAGACAAACAAACAAACAAAGTGAGTAAGCAAACAAACATGCAAGAAAACTGACTGAAAGTAAACACTACTCCTACTCCTACACTAACAGTGCATGGGCTTGATCACATGAAATGATATTTCCAATGCAGCCACCGACGCATTGGTTGACCCATGGTGGTGAAGGCTTGGTCCGCGTGCAACCTATTTGTGTGAACCAACAAGAAACAAAGATATAACAATGAAGACAACCACACTACATGTTTGGCAGTGCCCACATGACATAAGTTGGTGAAAGTACATGATGAGTAGTCCATGGACTTATCATAATGTTGTGTGACACTGTGTGCAACTTTGAAGCATAAGCACACTCTTGACTATGACATGCAAGCAAACGAAAGAAACAAATACAACTTGCGCCACGAACGAGTGCTTACAATGTAAGATTCCTCCAATGCATGAGTGATGGGATCATGCAGCTCGAGTGGAGGAAGTATGTGTTATAGCTCTAAATCTCACTATTATGGTTTGTGATGTTGAACTCATGGCCTAGGGCAACCCTTCCTTCTAGACCTGGTCCAAAATCTAAAAAACAGTGTTTTATTCCCTGTACGCGACATTGCCTTGAGTTAAATGCGTGTATACGCGGGTTCATATATACCCAACCCGCGTATATGTATTAAAACACTTAAAAAAATATAAAACTCCTTATTTTCAAGCGGAGATTGCGGGTTTTACCTGCTGATCACTTGTTAGTGCCCATGGCCTCAACTGTCCCCAACCAATTCCTAACTAAAAAACTACTTTGGAATTGGTATAAAAAGACACCAAAGGGAAGGCCTAAAGGAGGAGAGAATATAAAGAAAGGTTATTATACTGAGATTTCCTCCTGATCAAGTTTGAAGACCCTTGTGCCTTCTGCACTTTCCCCATTTTGTACAGGAAACTCCTGCTTCCTTGTGATTGGATGTTCATCCCTTAGTTATGACATCTTGGAGTGAGTATTTGAAGGAGACCTACTAGAGGCTTGAGGCAGGACGGATCCAGAAGGAGGCTGAGCTTTGAGCTTGCAGAAGTGGTTCAGGTGATATTGCTATTTTTTGTACTATTCTATTTGTCTAATAAAGAAACACGTCTTGTTCTCGATATGCTTCTTTCTTTATGTTAATGATGTTCATGTTTGAATTTCATGTATGAATGGATCTCTAAAAGTTTATAACTAACTCCTTTCTTGTATAACATAAAGATGATTTTCATATAAATCTTTGTCCATATACTGCTGCATTCTTTGGAATTGTTGGTTTTGTAGGGCAAAGGAGCGGAAGGGACGTGAAGAAGGGTTTAGACCCTTGAGGAACTACCCGAACGTAGGACCTAAGGTACGTCCTTCTCACCTTAGAAATAGCTTTTTCTAGCATAATGGCTGTGTGTGTGCATGTTTCTTGATTTAGACAACCTTCAGTCTACTAGGGTTCCACCCAAGAGCCTTAGGGGATAAAATCCCGCAACAGGTGGATATGCACAATGTTTATATTAAGGCACGCAAAGATTTGGCAAAAAATTGGACCAAACTTCTGTTGATGGTGATTGATGATGCCATTTTCGATGTTCTCAACTCATGGCCACCTAAGTGGCATGCCACGGGTCTGGTGGTGCATGATAAGACAGTGGTACAAAAATAGAAGGATGCCACCAAGATGCTGGCTCAGTAGAAGCGCAACGAGGAGTTGGCCAAGAAGGTAACAGCTTTCTGCAAGGCAGGAAAGGCCACCACAGAGTAGACTAAGGGTGACAAACAAGCAACAACAGCACAGGAAACAAGGGCCACCATGACACGGTAAGAAGGAGGCCCAAAATTGACCATGGGACAAGTTACAGAGGACACGATGGAAGCCACAGACCCAAGCACAACATCTACACAACTGAAACAGCTGCATAGTATAGAATGAGCAGGCCCACAGAAGAAGATCAAGGCTTCCAAGCTTGATGGCAAACCCATTACACTGACAGAGGGTGACCTCTATGACATCGGCAACACAATTCGCGAGGTTACTAGGGAAGAGCTCCAGGAAGCAATGACAGAGTAGCAGAATGTGTTGGGGGCCCTCAGTGTGTAGCTGCAGCAACTTCAGGTGTGGCCCCCACAGGAGGGAATGATAGCAGGCTACGGTGTCGCATGTACATCGACAATAGAGCAGTTGCTACAGGCCAAAATGGATAACACCGTCACACTGTCGGACTGAGAACTGATAGCAGACAGCACAGAGGACAGAGCCGTGGTGGGCCGAGTTAAGGGAATTGGCCTAACCTTTGCTGCCCTTCTGCGGAATATATTATACCAGCTACAGGATGGAGCGACAACAGAACTCTGTGCTAGGGAAGGATGCGTAGTATAAATTCTCAATGAATAGTGAATCAACATTGAGCAGATTAGTCTACAATGTGATGAAGTGCTGGCATAGAATCAACACCTAGAGTAGATAGTAGAGGAAGCATGTTGTCATGCTCTAGAGTTAGAAATTGTGATAGACCTACCAGTTGGAGTGAAAATTCACAGATTGGCTAGTGGATTTCGCAAGGCAAATGAGGAAACAACGAGGATATAGTTGGACCTCAACCTTCAGATTGCCAAACTATGATTAAAGGTGCAATCATCTATGCCCTTGAAATTAGGGAATAGTGCATTGGCACTATCCAAAAGGGGCTGGAGGAAATAGGATAGGCAGTGCAGGATTGTACTATGATGTTGGAAGAATCCCTCATGGTCCTCACTTCCTTACAGACCTTCCAGTTGGAGTGAAAATTCACATATTGGCTAGTGGATTTCGCAAGGAAAACAAGGAAGCAACAAGGATATAGCTGGACCTCAACCTTTAGATTTCCAAACTATGATTAAAGGTGCAATCATCCATGCCATCGAAATTAGGGAATAGTGCACTGGCGCTATCCAAAAGGGGCTAGAGGAAATAGGATAGGCAGTGCAAGATTGTACTATGATGTTGGAAGAATCCCTCATGGTCCTCACTTCCTTACAGGAGGACCCAACC
Organism: Pinus taeda; assembly: GCA_000404065.3. NCBI lineage: Eukaryota > Viridiplantae > Streptophyta > Pinopsida > Pinales > Pinaceae > Pinus > Pinus taeda. Next base: position 63,885 of record APFE030981840.1, read on the forward strand.
ATACAGTGCCTAGAAACAGAAGCACGGGAGCTTCAAGTGCAGTATGAAAGTCTGCATGGAACAACGCAGATAGTTTTCCTGACCTAGTGGTTGGCAAAGCTACAACAAGCAAAGGCGTTGAAGGAACAAGTGGAGCGCAACAGAAAGAGACAATACTTAAAGCGCATGTCCAAACTTGGATTGATGAGGCCTTCCACATCACTAGCCATATCAAAGGAAATCTTGCACAAATATAGGTGATGCATGCCTTAAGACAGTGATGTGCCCCTGACAGTGAGCATTCAGCAAAAATAGTAGAGCAGATCCAACATATGGTAGAATAGTACGATGTGGACCTTCACGCAGTACAAGCATAGTTGGAGGGGTTTTGTGCTGAGATCACCACACCAACAGAGTGACTTGGGATGATTCATGATGATTGTGTTGGGGTCTTTCTAGTCATGGGATCCCCTGCAATAGGTTTTGGGGCTCAAAGCCCAAGTTTTGGTCAATTATGGTTTAGAACTTTGGGAAGTGCAGGCATGAAGCGCGAAGTGTACAATTGAGTCATAGGGTTGTGCACCCCAAAATATTGTAATTTAATGTAAAGTTGTGTTGGCCTACCCATGGTCCACAAACCATGGGATTGGATAAATAGAGTGAGGCTCTATGTGTAAAGATAGCTAAGAGCGAATAGATAGAATAGCAAATGCATGGTTAGAGCCTAGAGTGGAATCTGAAGTGTACTGGGTCATAGTGGTAGGAAGAGGCTCTATAACTGAGTGCGCAGAGGCCTAGTAGAGTCCACAGCTAAGTGCACGGACCCTTGCACCTAAGTGCCCAGGGTAGAGTCGGGTTTGTACTTGGAATTGAAAGTTAATAAAGAGAAGTTTATTTTGTGCATCTGTTCTTGAATCCTTATTTTGATGTTATACATTACTGTTACTTTATTTATTTAATGTGTGCACTTGACGAATACTTGTATGAATTCTTATATGTGAGTTTAATCTAAGTAATTAACTAACAGAGACTAAGTAACGAAGACTTGGGTAAATAACACAGGTCACACTGTGGCTAGAACTGTGGCGAAGATAGTATCACAAGGCACGGGGTACCCATAGGTGCGTGTAGCATAGTAAGTGCAAAGGTTGGACCGCATATCAATCACCTCATATCAAACATCCCCAAGGTGTGGAAACCTGGTTCTAGCACCCTCCCATACTACTTCAGGTGAGACCTCAGTCCACGCTTTGCGGTCTGTTGCCGAAAGGGCCAGTAATATCGGGATTTTCTTGGCTAAATCATTTTCGAACCTGGGTCGGGCCCCACTAACCCAAAATCAAGTGTGGTGCTACCTGAAGTGCAGTGTGTTGCTTCTTGAAGTATAGTGTGGTGCTTCATGAAGTGTAGTTAAATCCTTGAGGAGAAAGGAAAAGGTTAGAGATTTGGTGGTTAAGAGGGAGCATGAGTTAACTCTCAACATGTAGCCTCAGAAAGGCCTCAACAAGTTGTGGAGTAGCCATAAATGGAGACATGCAGTTAAGTAGAGACCTCCAATAGGGAGAAATTTTGAGCCAAGTGGGCAGAGGGAGCACATGCAGCCATACCTCCAGGTGAGAGGTGGGGCGATGTAAAGCAATAGTCCCAAGGGTGCATAAATTTGAGCAGGGTCCATTGAGGTGTTTTTTGCCTCATGGATCATTACCTTTCTTCCAATGCCCATAGGATTTAGTACCAAGAGGATCAATGTTAATAAGATACTCAGGAGTACAGAGATGTGTTGACAGGAGAGAAGGAGGCTCTGTAGCAGAGTCAATAGCAACATAGTTTTTCCCAGTAGACAGTTGGACACATAGTTGATTCAGTTTATTTTTCATGGATGCATTTTCAGTTGTAGATGTTGTAGTGGCAACAACAACAATGACAAGAGTTGCATGAAAAACATTCCAAAGGTACTAGATTTTGATATATGTGAGTCCCTTTCTTGTTGAGAGGGAGTGTTGAAAATTGCAACAAGAAATGTTGAAAATAGAATCAAGAAAATCTGGATTTAATTTTGTCCTTGAATTAAATTGGGAATAAAACTGTAATTTCACATTACAAGACAACTTGTATGAGTGAACTAAGTTAATTTGACTTAGTTGGCTCAGTTAATTCGAGTTGAGGGTCTAACTAGAGTCATGTAGAGTGTCTCCTACATTATAGGAGCCCTATTTGAGTTTATTTTGAGTTGTAATTAATTAATTTAGTATAACTAAGTTAACGTCAGTTAAACTAGCTCCAAATGATGGAGGAACTAATGGGAGGTCTAATAATGTGGTGTTTCATGCAATCGAGTGCGGTGCTTCCTAAAGTGTAGTCTAGTGTTGCTTGAAGTGCAGTGTGGTGTTACCTGAAGTACAATTTCGTGTCGTCTGAAGTGTAGTGTGGTGTTGCCAGAGTGTAGTGTGATGCTTCCTAAAGTACAATGTGGTGTTTCATGCAGTGATCAACCAGTAAAATGAATATTCACTCGTAATTAACTCATGCATGTCAGATCAGAGAAAAACCAATTTGAGATTGGATTTGAGGGTAGTGTACTATCAGTTTTATAATTATTTGAATTTTACAGATGGTGCATGTAGTTAGAGGAAGAGCCTAAAGGAACTCTGCAATCCAATGGAGGAGAAATCCTATTAAATAAGGGCCTAATTCCTCATTTAGAAGCATAAGGAATTAGGAGCTTTGAAGGCTAGGAAATTGGCTAAGTGTTGGCCAGAGTCAACCTAGGAAGATGTGAGACAAATAGAGACAGGAGAGAGGTTTCTTGGGCTTGAGAAAAACATTGTAATCTTGTCATATTTTCTAACTAATGCAATATTTAGATAGCAAAGGTTTTTAGTTGTGGCTTTCTCTAGGAAATCATTATGTCATGTGTTGATTGAGATCTTTCTCTTATTGCTTCCTGATATCTCAATCGATTATTTGTTTCAGTTGATGAATAGAGTAGATTCAAGTCTTTTGTTTTAGAAAATCATATAAGAAATTTGATTCTACAACGAATTTCTAGAGAGAAAGTGGTCAATAAGCTTGTGAAGTTGGAATATGTTGCTTCAAATGAACAAATTGTAGATATCTTCAGCAAGCCACTTCCAAGGGAGTAATTTGAATATCTTAGAGAATAGATGGGATTTGTGCATTTTTGAAGGCATTGAGTAGCTTTTCAGGAAGTTTGTTGTTATCATGTGTGTGCCGCCAAGAGGACTTTCAACTACAAAATTTGGATAGTGGGTGGTGATTGGATGTTTGCATGCTTTTCAAGGGAATATGCACTATTTTATTGCTGCTTCTTGCTTCATTTCAAGATGGATTACTTATTAATGTATATTTATTCTTCAATATGGTGTGGTATCATATATATTCATGGGGAGAATTTTCAACAACTCAGGGGGAGTATTTGTTGCACATTTGAAGGGGGGTTACTTCATTTTTGGCCATGTATCACATTGTTGCTACATATTTTTCTCTTACCATGTAAAACCCCTTGCCATTGATATCAAAGGGGGAGAGAAAATGAGTTGTGTATGTGCTAAGCTTCATATTATTGTATTTAAATTCCATATTTATTAGAAGCTACAAGTTGATAGCATTGGAAAAGGGCGAGTTTGCTGGCATGTTTGTGTTGACATTAAATGTCACCTGTTGAAGTTATGTACTCATGAGCCTCTATGTATCATCTTGAGTCTATTACATACCTGTTGAGGGATTTCATACTAATGTAAAATGATTTCATAAGTCTTAGAAGGTCCATAGAAGAGATGTCATGAGGTAATAAGGCCTCACCTAAAGTTGAGCTACATGTGTGTTAGAGGTCTAGTTGATGATGTGTGTAGAGTCTTGTTGAGTAATGCAATTGGTTTCCTGATGTCAATTTGGGCTTGGAAGGAAGGCTTATAAGTCATATCAATCCCCTGAAGCTCTATTGCAACTTTGAGGGAAAGAACTCTTATTTTTCTCGATGCTCTACCCTAGTCACATGCATAAAGGCTTGTGGGAGCAGCTGAAACTTCTTAGTCACTAGCTATATGTGTTGTGTGAGAAAACAACCACATTTTCTTATTTTTATCTGTATGAAAAAATAAAAACATGAAAAAATCTCTAGATTTCACTCGCCCATTTGGAATTAAATTGTTTTCGGTGAATTCTATTGTCGAAATTTTCCAGAAAATGGTCAACACAAGCCATGGGGTCTCTAGAAGGTGACCAAGTTAAAATTATCAAAAGCATAGTGGAATGAGTGACTTGATTTGGTCAAAAAGTCCATCTCAATGAAATATGAAGCATGTGAACAAGTTTTAGGTGAGCTCCGTCACCTGAAGAATTAATTGATCTTAGAGATTACAAATATGTGGAGAAAGATTTCTCATTTGGTTGGTTCTCTAGTAATGTGAATGAATGATCGTGGATGAAGTGCAAGTGCAAAACCAACGAGTATTGTAGTGAGTTCATAGTTTTTAGAATTGAAGTATGCTTCAAAGGTTATTCTTCAGCAATGTTTTAAATTTGTGAGCAAAGATTGAAGATCAGTTTGGAGTGTGTGTGTGGAGGGAATTGTTCTCTCATTTGGAGTGTGAAATTGTGACTACATGAGTGTGCTCATTTGTTTCTAGTCTTCTTTATAGAGATATATTTTTCAATTATGAATCATATTTTCTAGTAGAAGAATTTTTTATCCTTGGAGTGCGGGATTCAAGCTAACCGCATGTTAATTTTCTATTATAGGAGTAGGTGCTCCAAGTTGCTTGTCTCCAACATTTCTCATTTCACTCAAGGGGTGGGTGCCCCATTTCTAGTGGTGGATAGCTGATGTAATATAAAGGAGAATATTTTCAAGAAATAGATAATAAGAAGCAACAGATAGTTCAGTGTTTTTTTTTCCTGGAGGGGAGTTTTTCCACCTAAAATCCAAAGTGTCTATATGTGATGATTACTTTTGCTTTTCATGTGCATGATATTGTTATATTTGTTGATGTGAATTTATGAATAAGTTTCAATTGTAGAAATTTGTATAATATTCTCCTAATATTGATTTACCCGCCCCCCGCCCTCAGTATTACTCTTATCTGACAAATTTTTTGTATAAGAGCATGTTGCTGTCCCAATAGGTTGTAAAAAACCCTGGTTGATTTTCCATGTAAAAAAATTAATAACAAGGTCATGGGACACGTATTCCGAGATGAATGGTGGGAAAAAGATCCTAGTGGGTATCACTTCGGTTTATTTATGACTAAGGAAATTGGCAAAGGAATTGGAAAAGGTAAAGTAGCGATAATTGACATTTATTTATGAAAATAAAGGAAAATAGGAGAAAAGGGATATGAAAGGTCATGGAATTGCATGAGAGGAAATTGAAGGAAAATCAAGAAAATAGAGGCCTCAATGATAAAAAAAATAAAAATTGATGATCAGTTCATAGGCTTTTGTTAGTTCAATATTTAGCTCTCTCATTAATTCCCTCATTCTCTCATACTCTCACACACTTAGAGTATTCTTGGAGAATTCTTGGAGCTCTTTGGCACACATTGGATTTGGACAAAGAAGGTAAAGAAAAGCGGGAAAGTTCACGAAAATATGTGGTTCAGTAGCTACAATGAAATTTCCTTACATGTATCGAGTTGCATGTATGATTTCTTTGCTAATTTTGGCATGCATAGTATATTCATGTGGTTATTTGGTTGATGTGCCTCTAAATTAGGCATAAATTTAGGCCCATGCCTCTAATTTAAAACATAAATTAAGGCCTATGACCATCCTTCAGCACATTAAACCTCTATTTTTTCATTAGATAATTTATTTTTAAATTTAATATATTCTTTAGGAAGGTTTATGAATAATTGAATATTTGTGCCTAATTATTATTTATTTTTGTGGAATATTATGAGAATATTGAGAAGATTATGAAGACTTGGAGGAGGAGATAATTTAGGGACTTGTTCCCTACTACTAGAGGATCAATAATAAGTACTAAATTCAACAAGATATTATGGAATTATGGCACAAATTGTGGAACTCCAATGATTGAGAAAATCTAGGAATGTGTTCCACTAATCAAGGGAGTGGATCCACTAATCAAGGGATTTCAGTGGGGAAAGATTCCTCCATTCATGGGGAATTATTCTTAACATTTTTTATAAGTACCAAGTTGAATTTTCCTCTAAGGAATGATTGAGAAAATCTAGGAATGTGTTCCCTGCCATTTAATGCAAATTCATAGTATTGGGGACTAGATCCACTAATCAAAGGATTTTGGTGGGGAAAGCTTCCTCCATTCATGGGGAATGATTCCTAATCATTTTTTATAAGTACCAAGTTGAATTTTCCTCTAGGGATATATTTTTCATTAATGTTAAGATAGCTTGTATTTTTGCAGCTCCATTGTATTTTCTTGTAGAGATGTAATTCTATTGATTAAAATAATGAAGATTTGTGTCATGTCCAACTTCTAAATATTGTTCTCATACATAGGACTCTGTGTTTCCTTGGGTTGGGCCATCTCAGGAACCTAAGATCCCTTTTGTATCATTTTCTTTCCTTCTTTTCATTGCTTATTCACATGCATCTCTAGTTTTTATTTCTTTCTACTTTTTCATTTAGTATTAATGATTTCTTGCTGTAGGATTGAGTTAAATGGTTGATGTAAGTTATTTTTCAGGATCACAAGCTAATGAAAAGAGAAATTGGGGGTTAACCAAAATCTCTTTCCCTAAACAAATCATTCCTGAGGCCTATGGGTTATGGCCCACAAAGCTTATCGGAAGCGTTCATAAGGCTTTAAGCCTTTAAACCATGGACTTATACTTCATCGGAGCTATTACACTATCAAGTCCTTTTCACCATCTGAGGCTTTAAACTATCGGCAACATTCATATAGTGCTTTTGTATTAAAAAAATCTTGTGCAACACATATAAGGGAATAACATGGGAACAAAGGAAATCCCGCTCTGAATATATGCAATGGACTTCAAATTAATTGAACCTGTATTTATAAATCTCATCGGGTCTATTCTTTATCCTTTTCTCGTAGCACTATTCCAACGCCTACCTCTGATTACCACCACCCACGATCACCGATCGGTCCATTGGAATTGTCGTTGCATCGCTTATCGACCATTCAACTCCACCGCCCCTTGACCTCCGTCAAATGTGAAAGCTAATAACACCTGGACCGTTGATCAGAACCCTTAATTTGACAATCTAGGATCCATCGGATTATCGCAGTCACACTGTTCGATGGTTGGACCTCGATAACACCCTAAGGCCTCTACCGATGCGATAAAGGATATGGACCGTTGATCCATAAGGTCCAATGGTCACTATGCATTCTCACCGCTTCCTCTTGAACTTAGTCTCAATTGCCTTTTGGTCGATTTCTATGTTTAAACACAGTTCTCTACCCACATGTGTTCACACCACGCATTCCACATATAATAATACTCTCTTGGATGGCCATCGATCCAACTATGTTCAATGGTTGGTTAATGCACTCACAATTTGGGATTAAACCCTTGGCACACATACACAAACTAGAGTTAAAGAGAGACATATTACACATACATGCATGAAACAAAAAACACATATTTATTATAACTAGCATAGTAACAATTCTAAGGCATTTCAACCTTAGCACAACCTCGCCTACTGCTACATCACAACACTTCTAAATTCACAAATTCTATTCTATATTACTCTAAGTTTCCTTTTTCTGAACACACAAGTTCATGACACACACATATATATATGGAAGCATTGTTGGATTGGATCATGGAAGGATCCAATAAATCCTCTAGTAAAATCCCTAAAGCTCTCATAGGCATACATGCATATAACACATGGCAGATTACATTGATATGTCTCCTCGAGACTTTATCCATTCTATCTTTAAATTTGTTTTAAAACATATTTTTCCCTGTTTTGCTCCCTTGGTCCACATCTGCTTTCTTTTTCCACTTTGGATTCCTCCCTTTATCTAAGGGTGCTAGATGCTCCTGCATCAGACTCCCAAGGCACAAATATTTATGACCTCCTGGTCATATCCTTTTCCTTATCCTTTGCAATTCTACCCACTACATTTCTTCAGTGGAAATTCCTTCATGGTCTTCTATGAGTTGTAACCAAACCTCTGTAGTAACAATCTTCCTCCATTACATGATACGTCACCAAGCCCTCCTCACTTGGTCTTTTGGCATCCTTCAGGTTCTTTCCTCTAGAACCAATTGAGCACACCTTGCTCTAGGTTGCTACAAATCTTCTCACCTTACACTGTCATTCTCTGTGCAACAGTAAGACCATAATGCTCCATACTTTAACAATTGTACCTCTTGCTCCTTCCTCTTTCTCTCCGAATCCTTTCCCTTCTCTTGCACACAAAATCTTCTTTTGCTCTGACACCACTTAATGAAAAGAGAAATTGGGGGTTAACCAAAATCTCATTCCATGAACAAATGGATCCTGAGCCCTGTGGGTTATGGCCCACAAAGCCTATCGGAAGCATTCATAAGGCTTTAAGCCTTTAAACCGTGGACTTATACTTAATCGAAGCTGTTACACTATTGGGTCCTTTTCACCATCGAAGGCTTTAAACTATCGACAGCGTTTATATAATGTCTTTTCATTAAAAAAATCTCGTGCAACACATATAAAGGAATAGCATGGGAACAAAGGAAATCCCCCTCTGAATATATGCACTGGACTTCAAATTCATTGAACCTGTATTCATAAATCTCTTCAGGTCCGTTCTTTATCCTTTTCCTGCAGCGTTGTTCCAACACCAACCTTTGATTACCAACACCCCTGATTGCCGATTGGTCCATCGACATTATTGCCGCATCACTCATCGGCCATTCAACTCCGCCATCCCTTGACCTCTATCAAATGTGAATGCCGATCACACCTGGATCATCGATCACAACCCTTAATCTGACGGTCTAGGATCCATTGGATTATTGCAGTCACACTGTTCGATGGTTGGACTTCGGTAACACCCTAAGGCCTATGATGATGTGATAAAGGATCTGGACCATTGATCCATAAGGTCCAACGGTCACTGTGCATTCTCATCGCTTCCTCTTAAACTTAGTCCTAATTGACTTTCAGTGGATTTCTACATTTAAACATAGTTCTCTACCCACCTGCGTTCACACAACACATTCTACATATAATAATACTCTATTGGATCACCATCGATCAACCGTGTTCAATGGTCGGTCAATGCACTCACAATTTGGGATTAAACCCTCGACACACATACATGAACCAGAGTTAAAAAGAGAAATATTACACAGACATGTAGGAAACATAAAGAACATATTTATTATAACTAGCATAATAACAATTCTAAGTCATTTTAGCCTTAGCACAAGCTCACCTATTACTACATCGCAACACTTCTGAATTCACAGATTCTATTCTATATTACTTTGTCTCTCCTTTTTCTAAACACGCAGGTTCATGACACATATATATGTGTGGAAGCATTGTTGGATCGGATCACAGAATGATCCGATCAATCCTCTAGTAAAATCCCTAAAGCTCTCATACACATACATCCATATGACATATGGCATATTACATTGACAAGTCTCCTCAAGACTTTATCCATTCTATCTTTAAATCTATTTTAAAACAGATTTTTCCCTATTTTGCTCCCTTGGTCCACAACCGCTTTCTTTTTCCGCTTTGGATTCTTCCCTTTGTATAAGGGTGCTGGATGCTCCTACATCACAAGCACTATGTCATCATTGGGAAAGCTTTGCAAGTTCATAATAATCATTGAGTCACTTGGATTAGTCTTCTCATTCCCAAATCTAGATTGTTGGACCTCCTTTTTAAAGAAGAAAAATAAATTTATGCTATTTATTAGATCATGCTAATGAGATTCATTCAAATTAATTCCACTTGCATCATATCACAAAAATATTCTAGTTCATAAAAAAAATTACCCCATTTCATTTTCACTTGTTTCGGTTAGGCATTTTTTAGATTTACTAGCTCACTAGTTCTCGAATTTCTAGATTTTCGACTAGCGATGTTTTTTTTTTTGCATCGGTTAACAAAGATCTTTTTGAGTGAGTCCACTTGGAATGGAGACCTAAGACATCCTAGTTAATACAAAAATTTCTCCCATACAATTTGGATTTGATTTTCTTGGTCATTCGATGAATTATTGTAAATTTGTACATCATGTAGAAAATCAGGGGATCCTGTAGGAAATCACTGTAGCATCCTGTAGGAAAGCTTGTTTTAAGGCCAAATTGAGGAAGAAGCCTCTAGGAAGCTAGAAAATGGTCCCTACTTGTCTCCCAAACCTTCTGACCATTCACCATCATCTCCAAGCCACCTACCACATCACCAAAAGAGATTATCTTTCACACTCTCACATGAAAAAAGACAAAGAAAAACAAATTTATTTTATTCATTTACATGCACAGCAGTAGAAGGTTCAATGGTTTGAATCTGCATGCTTAGGACAATAGGATTGCATACATGTTAACTTAGCATTATTTTGAAGGAAAGCCTCTTAGCAGTTAGTTAGAAAATAGTGTGTTTTAGCATTTGATTTCATTCTCTTTCCTTGTACTTTCTTTATTGCAATAGGTTAAGGTTCCATTTCGAACATTTCATTTTCTACAATTAGTTTAGGATTTGACTTCAGTATATGCACTCCATTACATCATGACAGTAAAGGAAGGACACATTGTATGTTGCACATATAGTGCCAACACCTCTTAAGTTTGTACGAACCTCGGGTTGATAATTAAAGTTGGTAGCCTTGGGAGTTGCAACATTATTTTTGCAATACCAAGGCTCATCATTGGTTATGATCTGTCATCGGCATGAAGGATTTCCTAGATTTATAGTGGTTTTTCCTAACCTTGCCATTTCTTGGATAACCATGTTGTTGTGGGTTTTTTCCACTTGTTGATTTTGATTGGTGCTCAAATTACTTATGGTTTTGTGTTGTATTACTAGTTCTTGGAGCCATTCATTTGAAAAATGATCTAAAATCCCTTAAACAACTTGGGTTGAGTTACTAGTCTTGGAGCCTAGGTTGGACAAACACTTTGAATCCCTTGGTGGCTTGAGTTACTAGCCTTGGAGCCAGGTTGGAAAAATTCTTTGGGGCTATGGAAGGTTGTAGGTTGAGTTATCAATTCCTAGAGCCATAGTTGGGACAAAGCTCTGGAGCCCTTGACAACTTGGGTAGAGACCAATTTGGTTGGTGTTAGTGATGTTTGACCATGAGGTGGAATCACTAGTTGAGGGTTGAGGTGGTTTGGCCTATGGAATCCTTCGTTTGGTTTTGTTTGGTTTATTCCATGTGATCCCACATTGATATTTGGAATATGGCGTGGGGTTGATTGCATGAAATGAATATTTGGTTTAGCCCAATCTATGGTTGGGTGGTACATGGAAGTCCCTCAATTGGTTGGAATTTTGATATGTTAATAAGAGGTATTTTTTATTGTGATCTGTGAGCATCTGTATCAATTATGATGCTGATATTATGGTTGAGTTTCCATGGTTGATATGTTGGTTATATACTGGTTATATGATGTATATTGTCTATGGTTCATGACATGTTTTGATAAGTTATTGATTGGTTGAAGAATGCATGGAATAACAAGTGTTATTGCATCTAGTTAGAGAGGGTATAGAGCCTTCTCAGTGATTCTCACATGAATACTATTAGTTTATGATCAGACACACATTCATAACCTATAGCGTACATGTTCACCATATGTTTGAGACAATGACTATGATGGCCAGGTCTATATAGGTCATGTCTTGATCAAGTTTTGTATGAATGGATTTTTTATCATTTTGGAAAGTCTCACTAAGTTCTGGGTAGTGGTCTGGAGGTTGACCTAGACTTTAAGCTCAAAATTCGGGATCGTACCCTTTGAATTGAAGAGTTTAGATCACAATCGCTACCTAGTAGGCTTATGTGTGTGATTCTAAGCCCTCAACCACATGGAGGTCATGTCATGCATGCGGTTGGGAGCCCAGGTAACTAAAAAAGAATTCTGGATGAAGGATTGGGCCTCAGAGTGATTGTTTGGCTCCTAGGTGTCATGTAACTCTCGAGGAAGTTCAGTCAAGTTCCAATTTGTCGATTCCACTTCCTTAAATGTACTTAGGAGGTAATAGTCATGAGAAAGTGAATAGTCATGAGAAAGGATGGAGAATTCTTGGTTTAGGTGGTTTAAACTAACGACGAGTATGTTAGCATCAATAGTGAAGGGAATTGAAATAAGAAATAATATTTTGATAAAGCACTTTAGGAGTATGGCTATTGTGGGACACTGGTACCAAATAGTGTCCATTGATTTCTATGAGCTTGATATTACCAGTATGATGGTTTTAAGGTAGGGATATGCCTTCATTGATGGATCTTCTGATTCAAGGAAACTTTACCAAGGGATAGATCGCCCAAGGGATTGTGTATCAGAGAAGGGGATGCAAGCAGAACTTGGAAGGTTTGTGACTACATGGAAGGGGGTGAAAGAATTACCCAAGGGAATGTATAGTAGAGAAGGGAAGGTCAAGTAATAGATTTTTTTTTTGTCATTGTCATTGCCAAATGGAATCAGAAGCACATTGGGAGTGTGCCCCAAAAAAATGAGTCGGTAACTGTTCACTAAGAGAACAAGTAGTGCAAGGATTTTACCATTGGACATTGGATGCAAGTTTGACTTTGGTAATGTTTTTTGGACTTATTAGGAAGGAGGTGAATCATAGTATTACCTTTAAGGTGGAGGTGTGAGCCCCTAGATTCCCTTGTTGTTGATTCATGCATCATCTCCTTTTATTTTCTAGTTAGAACAAATGTGGATATGTATATGTGTATATTACTATAAATATTGTATCGAGTTGTGGTTATAAATCTCCGTAGATAGTGTGATTATTTGTTGGTTGAAGAAAAGGTGCATGAGTATATATGAGGTTTTTATTGTAAATACTGTAATGAGTTGTGTTATAAAGATCTAGTACATGGTATGCTTGTCCTGTTTTCAACAAGTGTCATTGTAAATACAGGAACGATATGTGTTATAAAGCTACATAGGTAGTATATTTTATTTTCTGTGGTTCATTGGGATAGGTGTCATAGAACACCGAGGACAGTGTTCCCGCAAGGGGAGCGGTTTGTAACAACCCTTGGTTGATTTTGCATGTAAACAATATAAGACCAAGGTCATGGGACAAGTATTCCAAGTTGAATAGTAAGCAAAACATCCTAGTGAGTGTTACTTTAGTTTATTTATGGCTAAGGAGATTTCCAAAGGCAAAGTAGCAATAACTAGCATTTATTTATGAAAATAAATGAAAATAGGAGAAAAGGGAGATGAAAGGTCATAGATTTGCATGAGATTAAATTGAAGGAAAAATGAAGGAAAATGAAGAAAATAAAGGCCCCAATGATAACAAGGCTTTTGAGGATTAGTTCACAAGATTTTGTTAGTTTAGTATTTGGCTATCTCATTCATTATCTCATACTCTTGCACACTTAGAGTATTCTTGGAGCACTTTGGCACACATTGGATTTGGATAAAGAAGGTAAAGAAAAGCGTGATAGTGCAAAGGATTTGATTATGATTTCTCAATGGCATGGAGGATTGCCTAGATTGATACTGGTTTTGCCTAGCCTTTTCATTTCTTGGATAGCCATGGTGTTGCAGGTATTTTCCACTTATTTTTTATTGGTGCTCTAATTCCTTATGGATATGGATTGGGTTACCAGTTCCTGGAGCCGTTGGTTAGAAAAAATGTTCTAGAAGCCCTGGAACAACTTAGGTTGAGTTACTACTCCTAGAGCCTAGGTGAAACAAATTCTTTGGATCCCTTGGTGGGTTGAGATACTAGTCCTAAAGTAGGGTTGGACAAAAACTTTGGAGCCCTAGAGGTTGTGGGTTGAATTATTAGTTCCTGAAGCTGCGGTAGGGATAAACACTCTTGAGCCCTAGACTAGTTGGGTAGAGGTCGATCTAGTTGGTGTTTATGATGTTCAACCAGGAGATGGAATCATTGGTTAAGGATTGAGGTGGCTTGACCTCTCAAATCCCTAGTTTAGTTTATTCCATGAGACCCCACATTCATGCTTGGAATATTGTGTGAGCATGATTAGCTGAAAGAAAGATTTGGTTCAACAAAATATATGGTTGGATTGTACGTGGAAGTCCCTAACTTGGTTGGCATTTTCACATGTGAATAAGAGGTATTTTCTATTGTGATATATGAGCATATGTGTTGATTATGATGGTGATATTATGGCTCATTTTCCATGATTTATATGCTACTAATATATTTGTTATATGATGTATATTGTATATGGATCATGACATGTTTTGATAAGCTATTGAGTGGTTGATGAATGCATGGAATAACAAGTGCTATTGCAACTAGTTAGAGAGGGTATAAAGCCTTCTCAATGATTTCGAGGTGAAGAATATCAATTTATGATTAAATAATCATTCATGACATGTAGCTTACATGTTCACCATATGTTTGACGAAATGGCTCTCATGGTTAGGCATGGATATGTCAAGTCTTGATCAAGTTTTGTATGATTGACTTTGTCCTTATGTTATTTATCATTCTATAAATTCTCACAGAGTTATGGGCAGTGATATGAAGGCTAATATGGAATTTAGGCTCATAATCTGGGACCACACCCTTTGAACTGAAGAGTTTAGGTCACAATCACTACCTAGTAGGCTTATGTGTGCAGTTCTAGGACCCCAACCGGATGGAGTCCTTGTCATGCATGCAATTGGGAACCTAGGTCACTGAAAAAGCATTCCAACTTACAGTTCGAGCACATGTAGTGGTTGTTTGGCTCCTGGATGTATTGTAGCTCCTGAGGAAGGTTAGTAAGGTTCCTGTTTGTCGATTCCATTTCCTTAACTCTACTTAGGAGGTTGAGTCAAGTCATATTATCTCTTCCTCTTGTGTTTACTCTAGGAGGTTGGTGAAACTAGGTAAATGTGGGAGGGGTGGTTACAAGGACTAATTGTATATGTGCTTCCTTGAAGAGCTTATATGCATGTTTTATTGACCTGTTGTGTAGTTTCCAAATATGATGGACAATAACATTAGGTAATTTTGAATGAAGTCCCCTTGGGATTGATAGTGTATGGACTATGTGAGCGAAAGTCATGGAATCATGACCTCTAAGTAAGAGAGTCATTGAACTTCATCGATGGTAAAACTCAGGAGGAATAGAAGAAAAAATTATCTAAGTGTTGAAGGGCACTTGATAGAGAGATTTTTCTCATTACTTAATGAGTAAACTTTTTTTGTGCCATGGGAGTAAGTGGGTGTGTTGTTCCATAGTGGTATTGGTAGATAGGAACTGAGAGATAAAAAGTCCTCCCATTGAAGCACAAGGAAGTTTCATGTTGTAGTTGCAGATCCCCAAGAAGGCCTTGTCTCATATTTTTGGGCTAGGGCACGATGACATGTAAGTTCCATGGGAGTGGTCAATGATGGGAACTATTGAAAATATTATAATGGGAATTGGTGCATTGCACAAGAGGGAAAACTCAGGTAGTGTCTATGATAGAGCCTAGTGGAAGGATGACATGGATCGAAGTTGACATGGAACTCAAATGACATGACACATGGTAGGAGCGAAGACCATTATTCGGCGGCCACATGACCTGCAATTGGTTGACACATGGAACCTTAAAAGCAAGACATGTAGAAATACAACATTAGGGAGACATCATCACAAATAAAAAACTGTTGGAGCTTTTAAAAATAAATTCTACGAAGTTAATTAAGGAAAAGGAATGGGAAACCCACCTGGCAACTGGCGTGAGAAATATTCATCACACATAGGGTCTTTTGCTATGTTAGTAGTTAAGGAATGGTGGGGGTCAGGGTTAACAGGGCTGGGTAATAAGAATTTCTCTCTTTTAGTAGAGGTAGAAGTGTATGTCATGCCATGGGTGGCTAGGAGCCATAAACTTTTAACATACAGGAAAGGTGCAAAGGCAGAGTGGTGCGGTGACATGGCAGGGGCCACGGTGGGAACTACTAGTGAGGTGACAATGCCACATAGGCTTGTTAAGGGGATTCAACATGGAATTGCATATTGATGTGGTAGGGTTCTATTGACCATACTTTGAAAGTTCATAACTCAAGATCCATGTGCCAAATTTCAATAAACCTTATATTGATGGAAAGCTCTCAGTGAGCTGAATATGATAGTGTATACCATGGTTAATGCACTAACTTTGGGAGAGGAGGAATCGTGTAACTCCATT
Organism: Pinus taeda; assembly: GCA_000404065.3. Taxonomy (NCBI): domain Eukaryota; kingdom Viridiplantae; phylum Streptophyta; class Pinopsida; order Pinales; family Pinaceae; genus Pinus; species Pinus taeda. The sequence continues at coordinate 80,168 of APFE030981840.1, forward strand.
TCCATAGTGAGACCATGGATTTCATGTTAGGACAAAGTAACACCTCCCATTGAACTCGATGTTCCTCAAATGGGGGGAGGGAGTGTTACAATTTCCAAGGGGATTTTCATTAAATAAAGGACAATTTCAATAAAATTTTAGTAAGAAAAATTAAAAAGAGAACAAAATACTACCAAGCCCTTAAAACAAGACAATTTTTTTGTATTCCAACCCTTCAAATTTTTAAGATAGTAGAATTAAGAGCTTCAAAGTTCAACAATTTAGATTCATTAATCTCATTAAAAAAAGGCATTATGCTGATGATTCATGGTTCCAACTATTGTAATAAAAAATATTAATTCCTAATGTTTACATATACTCTATACCTCTAAAAGTTCTGAAGTCAAAAGAGTGAAAACCTTATTTTTTTTAAAAGCTTGAGGGTCTTGATATGTTCTCAAACTCATAAACTCTTTCTTTCTCTAATACCATACCATATTATAAATTAAGATATCAATAAATAATAAAAGTTTACATAACGTTGGCTCACGGAACTTAACTCAAAAAATGATATTCACAATAACATAATGATATTATTAATTAATTAATACATTTATTACAATAAAGATTTACTCATTACACAAGTCATTTATCCATATATCTATTATTATTAATTTTATCCTTTCAATTATTCTTTTAATAAAATTTCAAAATTAAGTATCATATAAAAATACCCTCACAATACCAAATGAAACAATATTTATACATAGATTATGCATCTTTAAAGAAATGAGAACCGATCCACTATCATAGGAGGAACCTACACTAAAAAAACACATGTCAAATCCTTGTAAGGGAAAAGAAATATTGTTGCACTTAGATCCAAGGTAGGGAAAAGTTTCCTTTGAACTGTATCTCCCTAACTGACAAAGAAAACTTACCTATTAGAGGTGAAATAGTTGTCCATGACATGCTCTGACAGAGCAGATGCTGCACTCAAAGGAGAAAAGATTTTATCAATAGAATCTAAGTGTAGAGGCCATTACAAATGTTCCATTGAATGATCACATGAGTTGGGTTGGTCATAATTATTCTTGGTTCATGATCAAATTATTAGTTTTCTCCACCAAGGTTTGACTTTTCAGTTACAACTACGGGAATGGTTATTCCCATGGTATGCAAATATTTCAGATGATGTGATTCCACTAAGGTTTGACAACTTACGGTAGTCTTGATTTTGGCTATGATTATGACCTTGGTTTACTAGGGGTGAATGCTTAGTTATTTATTAGTGTTTAGTAAAATTTGGGAAAATAGTTATAACATTCAAACTTAAAATTGACCAAACCTAAATGATAACTTTTTATATATAAGAAAATAAGAAATATTAATAGATATTAAACCTTCATTTTTCGACATTGACAAATTCGTTAACTCGTTATGGCCTTATAACTTTGTATTTAATAATAGATAGTAATTTAATTGGATTAAAATGGAATTTAATATTTTTATTTTATAAAACTAAATATAATTAATTATTTACAGTTATTTGATTTTTTTTTTTAATTTTTATAAGAAGAATTGGTATTTTTCTCTAACTTAATTTTTAGAAACTAGTATAGATTCATCTTAATTTTGGATCTATGGAGTACGTAGAGATATCAAATATTTCACAATGAAAACTCGTTTTTTAGTGTAAAATTTGAGGAAAGTGTTGCACTCCCTCTGAGGACTTGGTAAATTTGGAGTTCAGATGGATCTATGTTAGTTTTGAGAAACACACTTATAAAATGTTTTGACTATAAGGAATTTTTTTATTTTTAGTTGCTTTATATAATATATACATAGTTGTCATTCAAATATTTTATTTATGATTCACACTCTCCACATCAAAATGTGAATGCATGTCCTTTCATATTCAAAAGTAGTAAACATTTACCCATAGGATTATCTATCGACATACACACACATTGAATTATTTTTGTTGTTAATATTTTTTAAAATATTACAAGTATGTCCATATGTTATTAATATTTTAATTTTTTTTTATGTCAACCCTAGATTATATATTTAAAGAGTTACAAATTTCACTGCTACCTTCGACTAGAAAACACCTATTAATGGAATAAGAACTCTTTCACATTCTCTCTTTATATATTTGTTGCACTGTGTGGCATTCTCCAACCCATATGAAAGATATGTTGTAACATTTTGACTAGGTAAAATTACATGAAATAAAAATAAAAATAAATATAATTAAAAATAAAATAAAATGTAATAAAAAAATGTTTATAATTAATTGTTGTTGTATCTACAAGCGCCTTCACAACCCAATCACATAAGCACAAATATTAAAATATTAAAAAAAAAAAACTAAAAAAAAAGTATGCCTTATTATTATTATTTTGTATTACATAGTTAAGATAAAGTTGACAAGTCACTATTTTGAGCTCCTAAGTTTATGAGAACCCATGGTATTGGCCTATACTATGTGGAATATTACCTATTTAAAATGGGAAGTTAAACTAGAGTAAATCTAAATAGATCCAAAATTAAGATGGATTTATACTAATGACAACGATTTCAAAATCCTCACTTTGGAAAAGTGAAACAACTTATGTGCATTATACAAGCGCCATAAATATATGTTACATTTTTTCTCCATATACCTAATAGTATTGTTTTTCTATATGAATTGTTCTATGAATTACATTTATATTTTTGGGATTTCTCTTTAAGGCCCATATCACATTTACTTTATCAAAATAATTTGTGGAAACCCCTATTCCATATTCTATCAAAGATGCATATGCTAATACCCTATTTCACAGTTCCTCATTGATGATCCTTGGGGGAAGAAAAACTTGCTTTGGCTTACCTTCTATACTATGTTGATGTTATCTTATTTTTAAAATGATATGTTTTTAGTATTCAAAGTTGAAAATCATAGTTATAAATATAAATTTTACAACTTAATATATAAAATTATATAAATTAAAGATAAAATTATAATTAATTTAATATAAAATAATTATTATTATTTGCGACTTTAAATGATTTATAAAACGGAAAAAAAATCTGAACTAATTTTAGTTCTTTTAGACCCATTTCAATTATGCACATGAAAATAGATATATACAAAACATATGTATGAAATTCATCATTTAAATGTGAAAATATTTATATTTATTTATTTTTATATTTATAAAACAAGTTGAATTTAAGTTATTCTTTTGTTTATATTAAAGTTGGATTAAGTTGAAGAGTAGGATCTGGAGTAAATGTCCATATAGGTGTGGATGCATGGTCTCGAAGTGGAAGTGTGCATATCCCCCCCTTAGAATTGGTTCAATTTTTGGCGAATGAAGGGATAATGACCCTCGACTAGATTTTCAATTGGGTCATTTCATCAAATTTTGGGAAAAAATGGTTCTTTTGCACAAGAACTTCGAATACCAGAATAGTGGCGTCAAGTCTGGTTCCAATTCACGAATGCCTTGTAGGCTGCAGATGTTCAAATTATGGACTGGGAGGATGAGCTTATCTTGTCCTTATCCCCCATGGGAAATACACCACAAAAATGGGCTATCGATATATATTAGTGGATCATGAGCTTGAACATTTCTTATGGTCGTGGTGACCATTATGGAAACTCAAGCCCGTGCAAAATCCAAGTTGGTCAAGTGGTGCCTATTGAAAAAAAAAATCCCAACAAGAAATATTCTGAGGCATAGAGCTTTTCAAGGTCTCACATGGTGTGTTTTGCATAGGAGTAGTGACGAAACGATGGAAAATTTATTTCTTCATCGTCCTTTCACCTCACAAGTATGGAACCTGGTAAATTAATCATTGGCATTAAATATTAGATGGTATGGACATTCTCTTTTTGAAGCATGGGAAACCAGGTGGAGGTGGCTTACCCTATTAAACTCAAAAATCTCCCTCTCTTGATATGTTGGGGAATATGGTTAGGTCAGAACCATGTTATATTTTGGGAGTCTCATAAGACCTAGGCCACCACTAGCTCTCAATCAATAGACATTTATCACATGATCCCGAAGGACAAACAAAGTCAGAAGACTTGAAATATTAGCTCTAAACCCATTGAAAAATCTTATTCGTGGGCATTCCTTGATGGTTCTACATAACATGATAACTATGGTGGAGGTGTTGTCCTATTTCTTAGTGAGGGCCACTCTTTCAAAATAAAAATGGGTCTTGGTAGGGGTACAATTAACTCTGTTGAGCTTAACAACCTTAGACTTCTCCTCCTTTATGCACTTGAGAAAGGTTACTGTTATAGAAATATTTAGTCACATCAACCCCAAACTCATATGTCAATAAAATAGGGTTAATCAATCCCTAAAAGAGTTGTTTCATGCCCTAAAGGAATAGTCATCTGAATATATCATTCCCCAAAAGTTCCACCTGAGAAACCATCCGGAAATGGCCTAAATTAAACCATACTGACTGGTCCACTAGCAAAGTATGATGCATACTGAATGGTACATTGCCAGGGTACGATGTATACTGATTAGGCCTTCTATAGGGTGTGATGGGTGAGGATGGACAAAGGTTTGAGACAGTTTGCTAGGTGGTTTCTCATGGAATCTTCTAGAAACTTCTCCTGTGCCACTTGCCTCTCTGAATTTTCCCTAGGATGAATAAGGGATCTCATAAATCTCCAAGTGGAACCAATTGTAACAAGTGGAGTGACACTAATAAAACCCCATGGATGACTCACACCGTTTTACACATCTATAAATGAATCTCCAATTCAAGATATACAGAGGCTGGAATATTGTGAATTGCAAGGAAGTGATGATAGTTTGTAATTGAGGAAGGAGCATTGTATTATTGGTGTGATCTTGCTATTTCATGAGGTGAAGAGGGATTGAAGCTAGGAGGATGATGCCGGATCAGACAACTCGGTTGTAATTCTCCCTTCTATTAATAATGTTCTTCAAGTTTTCTTCCATATGATTGTGCAATTGTGAATGTTATCATTTGTGAATGCTATTATTTGTTCATTATATATCTGATTCTGTAATGTTTATGTTGTAATAGATCACGATGCTTTGACGGTTCTTTGTTGTTGTACTTATGCAGGTACTCTCCAAGAGTGTTAAGTATGGGGAGGAGTTGTAGGATCTGTCGAAGGGGAGAAAGAGCAAGCAAGGGATTAAGCAGAAATTCCAGGTTGGTTCCATTATCTTTCTCTTAACTGTTACACATAGAAGAAATCATTGAATTGCTTTAAGCTATTGTTTCTAGGGTAGCTTCCAAACCTAGAGGGCTAGCATTCCTTAGGATACTAGTTTTCCCATAAAAAAAAATTGGTGACTCCGCTAGGGAAGAACAAATGTTTTTTTCTTGCTATTGTTTGTTTTATAAAATATAGACAGAGCCTAAAGTCAGCCAGACAGCCTTCAAACTTCTCTTGCTATGCAATTGCATAGTAGATGAATGTTGCTTCAGTCAATCTCTAGTTTAGTTCATGAACTAAACATTTGACTTACAAGTACATCTAGATTCCCTTTTGGTAGCTCAGTAACCTCTCAAGATAGTCCTTCATACTTTGCTCTTTATTTTTCATCAAAGCTCAACTTAACTTATTGAAAACAGTTGCACATCTGAGCCAAAACCCATTTCAATTGCGCTCCCTCAACTATCGCATTGTCTTCCACTGTAATCTAGTATGCACCACACCTCCCAAGTGTAGAAAGTGCAATGCATCTCTACTTATATGAATCCCAAGTGTGATGACTGACTGAACTCTTTTTCCATTCTAGAAATTGAGGGTTTTTTACCTTGTTTTCAGTTTTGTTCAGTTGTTTTGCTGCAAATGAATAGTGCCTTTTTACTAAAACTTACTTGCATCACTCAGATCAGCCTCAATTACATTAGTATTAGTGAATTTTTTTTGTGTGTTTGTTCATCATTTACAATCCCTTGTCGAAAAATTGTTTAAATTTATTTGTTTCTTTGATACAAAAGTGTCGTAATTGTCATTTTGTGTCGAAAAGAGAAGTGTCGTGAATTCTTCCTTCCCTTGATAATCAATTGAAATTTTCTTCATATATTTGGTTTGATTTGTTTATATCCAAAGCGTTGAAAGCATTTTTTATTCAAAATTGAAAAGTTTCATTGAGTCTTCCTTTCTCTTTTGAAGAAGAAATTGTCAAAAATTGTCATTTTGAGTGAAATATTTCAGATCTTTGTTGCATTTAGTTTTCATTTTTGGCATTTTCCACATTAAGGAAGAAAAAATAAATACATGCATTTTCATTTAGCATTTTTAGATTTGTGTGCGAAAATATGATTTAGGGAAATGCACTAGTGTGTGCTCTTTGCTCTTTGTTTAAAAAGACTGTAATTTTCTTTCCGTAGTAGCTAGGGTTTTCATTGCTCAAAGTAAACAAAGATTGTTTATCATTGTAGATTTCATTTTAGGAATTTCAAATCATCATCACGTGGTGAACCATTGAAAGGCAAACTCTAAACAAGATCAACTTTAAAATAAATTTCAATGAACCTAACAACGCTTTGGAACTTAACGCAACATATCTAGAGGTCTAGGCTAGAGATTGTTTTGGCGTCATTAAAACTAGTGGCTATCATTTTCATTGAAGGTTGGGTGATTCCTCCTCCTTGATATGGCAAGTGATAGCACAGACTTGTGCTCCCCGTACTGTCGCGTATATATTGGGAGACCACAATAGGCTTATATCGTTTATCCATAGGAAGCTGAGCCTATCGCCTTATTGATCGCAATTCACTAAACACAACATTCGGGAAGATTGACTGCCGTACATAAGTCCTTGGTAAATTCTCTTTAATTTATCACTAAGGTGTATACTGCAGTTTTGCGATTGGTTTGGTAATGCCTCTGTCTAGATTTTCCAGAGTAGTCACTTTCGTTACTTTTTGACTCTTTAAAAGAAAAGGTCCATCCAAGCACTTGTCCTTTTAGGATCATTAAAAATCGAAGGAGACTAGAGTCATCTTTAGCTTTTTCTCGACTCTTAAAAACTGAAAAAGAAAAGTTGTGTCAAAGTGTCATTAAAATTAATTGAATTTGAAATAACATCCCTATTCCTTCGTTGATCTTGGGTTGAGATAAATGGAGACAAATCTGGAGTCCACCAATCAAGGAATCCCTTTTGAAGGGAATCCCAGTCCTTTTCTTCCTTCGGAAATATTGGTGCTCCTTATATGGCTACATTATTCCTTTTTGGACTTACCATTGGCCTGCAAGTATGGCTATTTTCAACCTCTTTAGTTCAAAATGGGGGTACGCCTTCAACTGAAAAAAATCAATCTCTAGTTGATCCTGAAGTTGACCCTTCACCTTCTTCCTCATTTGTTTCTCCATCCCCTTCTTCATCTTTGCCTGGTCAAAGTAGTGATACTAGTAACTAGGTGGCTGAGAAGGAGAAGAAAAAGAAGAAGCCAATTCAACAAGGGGTCAACCAAGCAACCATTGCTTTGAATGCATCATCTAATGAAAATCCATCCATTAAACTTCCCAAACCCAAGTTTCCATGCATACTTTGTACAGGAGACCATTTTCATCGAGATTGTCCTTGCTTTCCTCGGATCTTGAAAGAATGGTCTCCCCGTTCACAACATCACGTGTCATCAACTTCTAGAGATCATGTTGGTAACACACCTTCAACTAGTGGTAGTAAAGTTCATGGACAAAAGGGAAAGGTCAAAATTGTGAAGGTAATCATTCCCTTCACCTTTGTCCTTTTCTAGATGAATCCAAAAGAGTGTTAGATAACTGTCCTACTTCACTGCAGCGACTCCCATCTAGTTACAAGAAACTCTCCCTAAGTTCTTCACTCGTTGAAAAATTGACTGACTTAAATCAACCGTCGGTCGAAATCACTCTCTCTAAAAGTGAACCTTATGAGTCTATACCCGACCAAAGTCAACAGGTCGAGGCAATAGTTGACCCATTTTCACCTTCAGCTAATCGTACCTTTCTTGAAGAGAGTGAAAATGATAATGTTCAAGTTCTTTTTATTACTTCAGATTCTAACGAACTTGGGGGAAATATGCTTGTTCCATCAAGACAAGAGGAAAACCCTCTAGTTCTCATAAATCAAGGGGTCAATTCTCTCGTTTCTTTGATACCCCCTCCAAGTAGTCTAGGCACTTCTTTTGATTGGAATCAACTAGCAAGATCCCACATTCATTCTTATGTGCCTTTCCGGATCATAGTACAAGTTTGTAAAATGATCATGTCCGGCACTATTATAGATGAAGGTGCATCAGTGAGTATCCTTTCCTCCACTGCTTGGAAAGCGCTTGCTTCAACACTGCTTATGCCTGTTACACAGAATCTGTTAGGCTTTAACAAAGGAACTAGTCAACCATTAGGGATCCTTCCTAAGTTACCTATCACTTTGGGGGAAAAAATTGTTCATCTGAATGTGATGGTAGTCCCAGGGCCATTATATTAAAATTTACTTCTTGGGCGTGACTATGTTTATAACATGGAAGCTATTGTTTCAAAACTATTCCGAGTGATGCATTTCCTGCATGAAGGCAAGATTGTCACCGTGGACCAGCTTTCATTTCTGGGTCCAAACATAGCTCCAAGTCAATCATCATCCCTACACAGTCCATTTGCATCAATGATTTCACTTGAACCTTCATTCCATCCACCTGATAACAATGAGTAGTCTGGTGAGTGTAATGAAGCTTGGGGGGCATGCACCGAGTTGCAAAGATAAGTTTCCCTGTAGGTTATGTGATTGGTCTACCACACCATTCACCTTTGTCTATTCTAAAAAAATCCAAAGAGGTGTTGAATAATTGTCCTGCTTCACCTTTGTCTATTTTGGATGAAGCCAAAGAGGTGTTTGATAACTCTCCTGCTTCACCTTTGTCTATTATGGACGAAGCCAAAGAGGTGTTGGATAACCATCTTGCTTCACCTTTGTCTATTCTCGACAAAGCCAAAGAAGCATTGGATAATCGTCCTGCTTCACCTTTGTCTATTCTGGATGAAGCCAAAGAAGTGTTAAATAACTGTCCTACCTCACCGCAGTGACTTCCATTTAGTTACAAGAGACTCTTCCTTTTATCATGCTGGGGGCATGCAAACTTTTTCTTTTCAAGCATCATTTTGTCATTTCGAGCTTGTGTAAAAATGAAACTAACTTCAAGCATAGTTTTGTCTTTTCGAGCTTGTGTAAAAATGAAACTGACTTCAAGCATAATTTTTCGTTTCGAGCTTATGTAAAAATGAAACTGAATCCAAGCATAGTTTTTCATTTCGAGCTTATGTAAAAATGAAACTGAATCCAAGCATAGCTCCCCATGGTTTAAGCTTGTCAAAAAATGAACCCATTTACAAGTAGTTCATCTTTGTGATTGTCATTCTATCAGCCTTTTGAACCTTCGTTGTGTACATCCCATCACCACCATCCCTTTGGTCGATCATACACTTTCACTTGGTTGCTTTACCCTTTTTGAGGAATAGTTGCAATAAGTGGCCTTAATAGCCAACCCCTTCATAGAAATCAACATGTTTTGAGAAGTTCCAAAATTGTCGGAACCAGTTGCTACCCTAGACACCACTCGTTCCTCAAAATAGAGTCCTCTTTAAATTCTTTTCAGACTCATTAAACATGAAAAAAATTCGAGCGCTTGGCCTTTTCAGCTCGTTAAAGTGATTGGAAATGTCATCCCTCCTGTATTATTTTATCCTTTTTTGGACCTGAGGGATTATTTTATGAAAAAGAATTGGTGGAGTTTTCTTTTAATCCCTTTTCAAACTCTCTAAACATGAAAAGGACTTATTTATCCTTGTTGTTAAAATCGTTAAAACAATAGCGACAAACTTGTCCATCTAGACGAAACCGAGTTTCACTGTTGCTAGACTCGTTTAAACATTAAATAGTGACAGGTTTTCCCGAAGGGTGAATTATAGAACAAGCATATGTTATCCTCCTCAATCTTGACAAAAATAAAGATGTACTGATCAGCAATGACTGGGGAAAAAGGGGAAGAAAACTTGAAGAATTTATGGTAGCAAGTCGCTCTTGAACATGACACTTTCACTTCATCGTCGTTATTGAGTTGGGTTGGGTTATTCCATTCACCAGTCATCTCACCATTGGTCTTTCATACCATCCATTTTTTTGGGTGAACACTACCAATTCATCTCAGTGTCACCAACATGTTCAAGAGAAGTCATTCAGTTGAGAAACCACCATTCAGTTAATGTCTCATCCACTGCAATACCTCCAACCTTCATTTTTTTCATGACTACCATTCCTGAACCTTGTGTTGTCAGTTCATTTTCACCTCCAGAAATAATTTTCTTCATTTCATGTCGTAGATGTGGGATACATCAACGCCCTCCTACGACAAGTCACTTCTTGTCAACATCAGCTCATTATCCAAGAAGTTGACTTAGAAACAACCCTTTCAGTGCTTTGAAGCTTACATACATTAATGGCAAGTTTCTCACTTCCGGCGACAGGTTGACATCAATGGCCTTCGACTAAAAGATTTTGCATGGTATTCAATGTTAGATCATATATTCACACCACGTGAATTGTACTGTACTATCTTGAGAGCCATTATCATTATCAGTGATTCCTCTCGTGTCTGTTAACAACTTACATCATTGGCTGGTAATTAGGCGATGCCTTTCCATGTTCGACTTCAGAACATCTCCTCACATGGATTGACTTGTACATCGATTGAAGATTGAACGAGTTTGAAGACCCCGGATCTAGTTTCATCCATCCGGGATACGATATATTTAGGGACGTAAAAACATCAAATGTACAAAGGCTCTACACAGATGGTCATCCTAACCATGGATGATGACTCTATACTTGAAGAATCATCAGTCTATATCTGTAGATGACTATCTCATCTATATACATGAAATAAATTTATAAAGCTGAGCATGGGAATGCCTCCCTCAGCTGGATGATGAAAATTATATTATGATGATGTATTGTATTTTAACTTATACAGGTCACCTTTGAGTTCAAAACTTCGGATCCTCATGATAAAGCATTTCACCCGACATCAATATTTACGACTTCATGCTTTAGGGGGAAACTATTATAGACATATTTGGGCACATCAACCCCAAACTCATATGTCGATCAACTAAGGCTCATCAATCCCTAAAAGAGTTGTTTCATGTCCTAAAGGAACATAGTCATCTTAATACATCATTCCCCAAAAGTTCCACTTAAGAAACCATCCAGAAATGGCCTAAATTAAACCATAATGACTACTCCACTAGAAAAGTACGATGTATACTGAGTGGTACACTACGGGGGTCCGATGCATACTGATTAGGCCTTCTATAGGGTGTGATGGGTGAGGATGGACAAATGTCCAAGATAGTTTTCCAGGTGGTTGCTCATGGAATCTTCTCTGAATTCGCCCTAGGATGAATAAGGGATCTAAGAAATCTCCAAGTGGAACCAATTGTAACAAGTGGAGTGACAGTAATCAAACCCCATGGATGACTCACACCCTTGCACACATCTATAAATGGATCTCCAATTCAAGAGATCCAGAGGCTGGAATATTGTGAATTGCAAGGAAGTGCTGATAGTTTGTAATTGAGGAAGGAGCATTGTATTGTTGGTGTGATCTTGCTATTTCATGAGGTGAAGAGGGATTGAAGCTGGGAGGATGATGCTAGATCAGACAACTAGCTTGTAATTCTCCCTTCTATTAATAAATTTCTTCAAGTTTTCTTCCATATGATTGTGCAATTGTGAATGTTATCATTTGGGAATGCTATTATTTGTTCATTATATATATGATTCTCTAATGTTTATATTGTAATAGATTGCAATGATTTGACGGTTCTTTGTTACTGTACTTGTGCAGGCACTCTCCAAGTGTGTTAAGTATGGGGAGGAGTTGCAAGATCTTTCAAAGGGGAGAAAGAGAAAGCAAGGGATTAAGCAGAAGTTTTGGGTTGGTTCCATTTTCTTTCTCTTATCTGTTACACATAAAAGAAATCGTTGAATTGCTTTAAGCTATTGTTTCTAGGGTAGTTGCCAAACCTAGAGGGCTAGCATTCCTTAGGAATACAAGTTTTCCCAGAAACAATTACCGAAAACTTCAAATTTTTGGTGATTCCAAAATTATCATACACTGGTTCAATCAACTATCAAATTGTCACATACACACTCAGAAACCTATTAGAAGAGGTATTATCATTAAAATGACAATTTGATTTAGTGGCTTGTCATCATATCTATAGGGAGAGAAATCAAATTTCTGATAGTTTATCCAAAGAAGTAGTGAAACAAATATATGGTACTTGGTTGATCTCTAAGAAGAATGGACAACACTTCTATCAATACTTCCACAGACCATTCATTGAGAATCATCATGACTAGGCAACATATTCTTATAGCATAACAACATAATATAGATGTTTTTTGTACAATTTTGTTTTATAATTGATACGATGACAATATTTCAAATGTAATTTTCATTTTCTAACTTTATATAACATATCTTCGAACTGATACCCAATATTTCATATTTATATTTTATAATATATACACAATAATGTGATCATCAATGCTGATCTTTTTGATATATACATTTTATACATTTTTGAGGTATCTATAATATATAAGTTTCAATATGATATATAATGAAAAATATGATTTTGATGAAAAACAAAAAAATTAAAAAAATTTATTAAATTAAAACAAATATATTGTATTTCCTATTAAACTATAATCATGTTAAAAATGAATACTTTTAAAATACTTTTAAAAACCAAATTGTGAGATGATGTACTGATTTAGTGGAAATTATGATCTCGGGAATGCTCTAATCGTATATAATATTTATTATGTCATATAATGTTTTTAATTTTGATCTCTACGAGGATATATATTTATCACCGATACCGATATCAATTTTTAGAAAGAATGTTTTAATCTCTAAGAGGTTGTCATCTCCCCGAGTTTTCTTCGCCCATCTTATAAATATTATCTGCAATAAGGACCTAAAGCTATGTTCTATGTACGTTATATTATGTTATTTTTGTTTTTATTTATTTTTATGAGAATTGTATGATATATCTCAAAACATGAAGTTATGAAGAGAGGTTGAATGTTCTATTTTTAGTGGCTTAAATATTTTTATAAGGTCAAATTATATAAAAATAAAATAAAATAAAATAAATTAGTATATATTTATATGGACTCCGAATCTATCAAAGGTTGAGAGAGATCAAATCTCTTTTCACTTTAAGAGAGGTTTGCATATCACTATATGTGATCCCTTTTGGGGCTTGGGTAAGATCTAGAGTTAAGATGGATCTAGGCTGGTGTTAAAATTGTTTCCTCGGCGTTTAACAAAATTTGTAATTTAAATTATTTTATTTTTCTCTATATAAAATTGATATAAAATTATATTATTTAATGTGAAAATTAAAATATTTTATTTACTGTTGACACTAAAATACTTTTTTAATATTAAAATATATTTCTATTTTAAATATTACATGCTAATTGAACAAAAAATCAATTAAACATTATGTAATATCAGTAATATTATTTTTACTTGTCTTGTATCAACTCCATATTAAGTAGTTTAAGAACTAAATACCTCCCTCATACTAAAAAATCAATTAAAATTCTTTTATTTTCAATTGCTTTATCTTTTTATATAATAATGTATAATTAAAATGTAAAATTGAAAATTTTATTTATGTTAATATAATTGATTAATATTATTTTATTATTTTTAAATGTAAAAGCATTATGTGACAACATATCCTTCATATTGTGTTGTAGAACACCTCCAATGCAATAACATGTTGACTTATTAATAAATATTTTTTCATAATGATTTTAAATTTTTCATTTACAATATCTTAAATTTCTTATTTATTTAAATACCATTTTTAAAGGGAAAGAAATATTTAAATTTTTTTTCGAAATAAATTCATTCATAAAAAAACTTAAACATTTACAATTAACATTCTTCCTTTATAAAAAAAAAAGAAATAATAAGTTTGAGTTTATTTTTCTTTTTTCATTGAGAAAAAATATTACATAGTTGTTCTTTCGGTTTTTAGAAAAATATACCATCCTCACTCTACCTAGATTGCTTGGCTGATATGTTAATTATCAAGGTTTTCACATCCAACAACATAGATTAGGTTTTCACATCCAACAATATAGACTGAAAATATAGCATATTGTATATCCATAGGACAAAAGAAAACATAAACATTTCGAAAAAGGAAACCATTTATAATTCATAAGATGTCACAAGAGAAGGGCTATTCGACCTAGTGCTTGGAGGAGTTGAGTACTTGAGTTTACATTATGTACTTTTCCATATGCTTCATGTGAGCTTCTAGATCATGTCGGTTGTCCTGCATTCTCCATTGGTTCCATTAAGTATCACTAGGGAAGGAAATTATTTCATTTCTATAAGAATGCTTGTCCTTGAGAACTTGTCCCAATAATAATTTTAGTTTCCAATGAAGAGTAACCATATACATGTATTGATTTCTCTTGCCCCTAGTCTGCCGAGGGTTTGGGAGTTTTTGATAAACTTCTTCGAAAAGATTATTGGTTTTTACTTAGGAATATTCATTTCAAGCCTTTGAATTTCAAAGTGAGTGGAGGGATTGCAGTTTGGTAAACAGTGGTGCCTCCTCAGCAAAAGAATCAAAGTGGGACCTCGTATATTGGGTATCATCCCCAACACATTAACGACAATGGGCATATTTATGAGGCATGATGAACCAAATAATCCACATCACCTTGTTGGACTCGAGAAATCCATAGATGTACTTCCTATGAAACCTACATAAGTCACACTTCTTAAACATAGATAAAGAATTTCCACAATTATAGGGATCTAGACTCTTCCCACATCCCCGAAACCTTCCTTTAACATTTGTTTTTGTTTCTCAAGTTGTCTGTGTCCTTTAGAGATGACTATAGGCTTAACCTTTGGCTTGAGAAACCATGGCCTAAGGGAAACTAAGTTGTTAAAATCACATGGGGGTCACACCTGGCATGGGTCACACCTGGCATGGGCCACACCAACCCTTAACATGACTGGATTTTTCCCCACAAAATTTTTAACTATTCACTTTAACATCGTGGACTAACTTAAAATACACCCATCACTATCTATTCTATGTCCCATATACTTCCTTTAACATTTTAATAAAATATATTACTAATCAATTAATATCACTATTATTTATTAATATTTTTATGAACCACATAATTATTTAAAAGTAAAATTCAACTATTTTAAAATGTTTTTATGTCCTTCATTTAATGACTTTTATGAAATACAAAATTAATGAGTTAAAATTAATATTATTTATTAATATGGTTAAGAAATATCATAAATTCAATATCATTTATAATGCTTTGTTATAGATAAGCAACTTGAATTCTATTTTATAATCTTAATATATTTTATAATGTTTCCTGTTTATAGAAAAGTTGTATGAATAGAGATTATGGATGGATTATTAACAGTTGTTGGATCCCTACTCTATTCTCTTGATTGTTTTCTTCCCTTCTTCTCCTTTCTTTCTTTTCTTTTTTATTTCATTTGTGTTTGTTGGCTTTCTTGTAAAAAAAGCCCTTTTCTGATTAAGTCGTAATGATTGTCTTTCCTTTTTCTTGCTTTCTTGTTATAAAGTTTTAATTGTTTTTAATTCATTAAGGTTTTTTCTCTTATTGTTGATAGTTATTTCCTTATTTATTTATGCCTTCCTGCTATTCACATTTTAAACCCCCACACACACAGATAATATATATATATATATATATATATATATATATATATATAATGATGACTAACGTCCAATAAGACCTATATGGTCTATCAGGCTTTAAAAAAGAAGCGATTAATTGAGACTTTTTAATGTTTTATTTATGCGATCAAAAAGAAGGGAGAGAAGTGTTCCAAGGTCACTATAGTTTTTATGACTTAACAAGTCAAGAAGGTTGGTAGTGTGGAAAATGTTTTAAAATGGATAACATATGTGAGTAAGGGTAGGGAAATCCAAAAGAAAGTGTTTATCATCTTTGACTCTGTTAACTTCACAGAGGAGGCAGATTCTTTCAGCCCAAGGTGTTTTGGGAAAATACCAACACCTGTTTCACTTTGAAGCTCATGGGGATTAGTTCTTATCTTTTCAATGCTTATTTCTTCTTAGCATCATTCAAGACATAAAGATAATTTTGGTTAGAAAGGGTGGGGTTGATTACCTCCTTATAATACTTTAGCTTCCTTTCCCCCTATAATTCCTTATCATTCACATCATATCCTTAAATTTGGAAGTAATGGTGTTTTTAATATTATCCTTATTCTGGAATATGATATCCTCCTTTATTCCCCAATGGTCAATCCAGTACTTGACATCCTTATCCCAACTTCACTTAAGTCGAGGGTGGGGGTTTTGGCTGGATTTCGAAGAAATTTTGGGGAGCATATTGGATTCAATGTTGTACAATATCTTCTTGTACATTAGATACCTAAAAGTAGTCATGCTTTCAATGGGGGAAAGGCTAGCTTCAATCAAGAGAATATGGTAGGGAGTATTACCTTAAATCTTGAGGTTGTAAGTTATAAAGTTCTTTTGGATCATTTCAATCTTTCTCCATAATTCTCTAGATATACTGTGGCCCCACACTTCACATCCATATAAAATAATAGGGGTAATGAGAGTCTTGAAGAGCAACCTTTTTTTACTTCAAACCCAACGATCACTTTAATTATAATTGTTTCCAATCTCATGGTAAGATTTATAGACTCCTATAATATTTTTCTCAATTCTATAGCCCTAGTTGAGCTGATGGTGAATGTCAATACCTAAACATTTGTATGAAGAAACCTTCTCTAAGTAATATTTATCATAAATGAAATTATCGTAGTTGATATTTTTGGATTTAATTATCATGACTTTATTTTTTTTCAGTATTAATAATCATACCCATCTTGGAGAAGCAATCATGGAGGGTGATAAGTTGGTTTTCAAGATCAAAAGAGTTTCTCATAAGAAGAATGATATCGTTACCATAAAGGAGAAGAGAAATAACTACACGGGGGAGCTTGGGTCCTTCACAACTAACAACTTCTAAAAATTCTTAAATATTTTCAATGTAAATGCCAAAAGGGGTGGGGGATAAGGGAAATCATTACTTAACACTTATTTCCATTTAATCTCTTCATACCAAGATTTAGTGGTCTTAATATTTTCAATAAAATTCTTGTATAACCTAGTTACAACAACCCTCATATTAAGAGGAACCATTATATCATCAAGTATTTTCCATAACTTCTCTCGAGGAACTATGTCGAAAGATTTCCTAAAGTCAATAAGACAACATAAGAGATTAGTTTTACTCTTGTCACATTCCTCAGCGATGGTCCTAAGAGTGACAAGGTGGTCAATAGTTCAGTGATCCCTCCAAAAACCAACTTTTCCTTTGGCTCCTTCTCCACGGATTTCAAGCCATATGCTAATATTATTTTCCAAAATGATCCCATACAATTTGGCTAAGATGTGGCTAGTCATGATAGTCTTATAGTTAGAGGGGAAATTTTTAACCCCACTTTTAAACATAGACAAAATAAGGCTTTGCTTCCACAACTTAGGGAAGTTGTGTTTCACAACCAAGTTGAGGCATTTGTGTAGATGTAGGATGATGATGGACCTTCCCATTTTGATAATTTTAGTTTGGTGACCTCAAATATCCCTAGCTTTCCCATTAGTGATATTATTAATATCAAACTCCATGCATTCCAAAGAAAAGGTATCTTCCGCTATAGGAGTGTTCATGATGTTTCCCATGGTGTTTAGGGAGTCATAAAGTTTCTTACGATAGATATGCCATTCCTTCAAGGGGACATAATTATTATATTTCAATTTATAGAAAAGAATATATCTCCAAAACTTTCTACATTCAACTTTAAAGAGGTTAAGAAGATGTTCTTTCCTGCTATTTATATAGTATATTTTCATCATTTTAATAAGAGATTTGTACACACTAATTTTTTCACACTTAATAGTTTCGTTAGGAGCATCTCTAATTTCTTTTCTAGAAGACTTACAATCATTATAATACCAAGGGTTAGAAGCTATATTGTTATTTTTATATGATACCTAGGTAGAAAATTTTTTAATGGTACTCGAAATGATAATAGTAAAATTTTAGTAGATGTAGTCATTGTTACCATTATAAGTTAAGAAACCTAAGTCCCTTCTTAAATATTTTAAGAAGAGATCCCTTTTTATTTTTTCAAAGAAAATGTGCCCTTAGCTCTCACCATTCTATTCCATGTGGCTAGTGTACAGATCAAGGTTTAGGGTTAAGGATAAAGGTTTGTGGTCAGAGTCAAGCTCATGGTCATTTAGGGGGTAAAAATTAGCAATATAGTTGAGAACCTACATATCAGATATTGCATAGTCCAAACACTATTGTCACTCCCATGAATACAATTCATCTTGCTAGAGGTAGGCCACTTATTAATCCCATAAAAAATAACCAGTTATTGGGAACTATAAATCTTGATTATATCGATACCAAATAGGTCCTTGGTAGTGTCATCAAAATTTCTTTTTAATTTACTTGTTAAGTCACAGTCCTCATCAAGCCATAGGAGGTTAGGGTTAGAGTTATTACTTAATCAAGTGGCTTGGTTAGTAGCAATTCTAACATTGGAATCTCAAGCAAAAGGATGTTACCTTCATTCCTTACAATATGGATATCATGTTCTAAGGTAATGAAAGGACAATTTGTATTCTTATAGGAAGTAGAGTTGATAGGAGAAAAATAGAAAATTGCAGGAAAAATCCTATTGGTATTACAGTCAAAGATTTCGATCCAAACATAATGATTGTTGGCTTATTGGGGCCTGACCTAGGTTTAGAGTGTTTTAGCCAAACAAATCCCGAAACTACCAGCCCTTTTAGCAATAGTCCGCGAAGCGTGGACTGAAGTCTCACCCGAGGTAGTGTGGGAGGGTGCTGGAACTAGGTTTCCACACCCTACGGATGTCTTAATGAGGTCTAGAATGTTCGCGAGCTGATCCTACGCGCTGCACTACTTCCGCACAGTCGTCTGTTTAGTGCAACTACCTTTGCATGGATAGGATGATAAGAGCGAATGCTATTTACCCTTTTTTTTCTTAGTATTATTGTAGATCTTGAATTAAATTAAGTAGGCTCAATACTTTCAGTTATCTTTTAACATAAACAGACACGCGCATAATCATAAACCATAAACAGATGTATAGACCAGAATATACAAACATATATGCAATATTCCAAAACCAACTTATCTTTATTAATTCTTCTTCCAGTTACAATCCACTTCCTACCCTGTGCACATAGCTAGAGGGGTCCACACACATAGTTATGGACTCTATAGGCCTTTGCGTACACAACTGCAGAGCCTCTTCTACTACTACGACCTGCGACTCAGACTTACAGACTTAGATTGAATATTACTTTAAGAAACCCATACACTTCCGATCTCAACAAAAGCTAAGTTGTACACTTAGAGCCTCGCTCTATTTATACATTCCCATGGTCTGAGGACCATGGGTATGCCAACCCATTCTAGATTAAATTACAATATTTTAGGGTGGACTACCCTTTGACTTGACTCATTACAACTCAAATTCCACACACTTTGTGGAGCCTTTACAATACTAATACCCAAAATTGTTGGCTTTAAGCCCCAAAACCATTACGTGGGGGATTAGCTACCAAACGGGCCCCCAACACAAACATCGTGAATTTTCTTGAGTCACTTGGCCAGTGTGATGATCTTTGTGCAAAGTTCATCCAACAATATCTGTGCTTCGCTTACATCCGCAACACATTCTTCCGTTGTCTACTATATAAATTGTGCGTGACTCTCCGATGCATCATTGTCATAGGCCCCCTCTTGCCTTTTGGCATATGTGTCCTGCATCTGGGCCAACTTCTCCTCAATCGTGGCGGTGACCATGAACGCTTCTTCGAGCCAAGATTGGATGCATTCTTTAAGCCTTGCTGCTTTCTGTCATGTGGCATCCACCCGTTCTTTCAGAGCCTAAGCCTCCCTTGTCTTGGCTAGTCATTGGGTAAGGACAACCATTTGTGTGGTCCCCTGAACATTGTCATAAGCCTACTATAATTCTCATGCTTCTGTTTCTAACTATTGTAGCATTGGGTCCTCCTGTAATGAAGTGAGGGTGACAAGTGACTAGTCCAAAAACCCTGTGCAGTCCTGGACAACATGCTCTATTTCTTCCAAGCCTGATTGAATGGCATGGTGGCATTATTCTCTGAATTTCGGGGGCGTAAAGGAAGACACCTTCATTTGCAGCCTCCTCCTAGTCCCTGCGGACTCATGCTGCCAATTGATGAATTGTTTCCACTATGGGGAGTGCTATTGGCACAACCAGCTCTAGGATGCTACTACAGGCCTCTTCCACTACCTATTATAATCCCTGGTTTTGGGCAACCACATTTTCGTGCTACAAACTGAGCTATTCTAACTTGTCCTTTTGCTCATTAAGATTTGGAAAGCGAGGCCCTCCCTGACACAAAGCTCTGCAGTTACCCCATCGTGTAGCTGGTATAAGGTTTCTCTGGGAAGGGCGGCCAAATTTAATATCCAACCCCTCATGTCTCCTTCGTCTTCTATGAATACGACGCCTTCTAGTAACACCAAAGTGTTCATTTGTTGGCACACACCATCTGTTGAGCTTCGGATATACCTTCTGCAAGGTGTAATGTCATCTCTCCTTGGGGCCGCACCTGTAATGCCTACAACTGCACTCTAAGTGCCCCTAACACAGTGGTCTGTTCTGTCATCAACTCCTCCAGAGCATCCTTAGTGACTTCACGAACTGGTTCGCTACTATCAATGAGGTTTCCCTTTGCAGTCTTCATTGTCTTTGTCTTTTTACACGTGGGTGTGCTCTTGGATGTGTGACCTCTTGAGTTGGGTCAATTTTGTTGTAAGGTCTATTCCTCAGTGGGCGCAACTGTGGTTCATACCATATGCTCTATTGATGCTACCTCAACCATCTTCCTCTACATGGATGAGTCTTGTTCCTGATGCTTTCTCTTTACCAGCTTCGTAATGCGCAGCTTGGTCTCCCTCTTCCTCTTCTATACTGTGATCTTTTCCAGTTCCCCCAAATCTAGGGCGTGCCACTCCAAGGACCATGACGCCATGACTTTGAAGATCGCATCATCTATGGAAATGAATAACAGTTTTACCCATTCTCAGGCTAGATCCTTGCGTGTCTGAATATACAAGTTATGCATATCCACCTTGAATGTTGTCGCGCTTTGTAAACTGTTATATACTGTTGGGGACAAGCATAACCTGCAATGGATCCATGTTCATAAAATAGCCACTATGAATACCCAAAACACTTTTATCTCTCGAATCCGCACCACGTCTTTTGTTGCCTAGAGCGAGGCATACCTCACAGCCTCGGGTAGGTTCCTGTCAATGGTGGGAAACTAGGTGGCCGCCGGAAGCTCCCTGGTAACCAACAGGATGGATAATAGCAACCATGTGTAGTGAAGATCTTACCCTGGTCTTGGGCTTCCCTGCAATTCGTCAAAAATTCCTCACAGAGAAACTACACCCAATTGAACTAGACCCGTTATGCACACTGTTTCGCCAATGTAATTACAGATGTTGGCACTTCGTTTGCGTGGCATTTCCTCATGAGCTTGTTGGCTAGTAGCTGGGTTGCGATGTGCACCCCTTAGTCCTTGATGCTTGCTATTACATATCCTCGCTTCCTCTTCTCTAGCTTATATTTGGCCTTCATAGCTTCTGCGAGGTCTAAGTCACTACTTTTTCCTGCGATGTTTGCACAATTACTTCCTTTAATAGGCAGTCATGATATTCAGTGAATTAAGTCAGCCGTGATGGGAATTGGCTCCTCCAACCAAATATACCCATCATGTACTAGATAGAGTAGCTATAGGATTACAAAAATTGTGATGGGCACGTGGTGGTAGTGGGGTATCCATCGCAGATGGAGTAACCTAGCCATCTCCATACCACGCAACCATTTTTACTGCAGTAATTTCTTCGTGGCCAACTATGGGAACTTCTCACTATCCACGAGGTCCCAGTCTTCAAACTTGATATTCGGTACCCGTCCCAGTGGCGAACCATCAAATCTTATCTCATTCAGAAGAAGCAGGGTCTAGAGTGCACTCTTCGTGGCCTCCAGGTCCTTCGGTATTTTGGTTGTCCCTTTCCATGAGGGAATGTAGGGAGGTAACTCTCTCGTCGACAGTGCTTGGGAGACATTCTTTGCCTCATCATCCTGTGCCTCAATTTAGGCTATTAGAGCTTGCAAATATTCCTCCTCCTCCTCTGTTTTAGTGGTGACAACTTTTCCCTTCTCTGTCATTGACAATTTAGTAACTCTTGGGTTGCGTGGTGATACCCGGACTGGCCCCATTGGCTGTTTGTTTTTCTGTGGTCGTGACATGCGTGGGGACTTCGGTACCTCTGGTGCACCTGCTACCTCTCCAGGCTCTCCCTGGGTAACTTGGGGTTCTGGGCTAACTTCCATGAATCACACTCTGGTTCTGGACATTATGTCTATAGTGGGTTCTTTCGGTCACATACTTACAAGCGGTGAGGTAGCTTGGTGTTTGCCGTTCTGTACTGGCTCAAATCTCAAACCACCAAGTGTTGTTCCATAGCTACGCCATGGAATTTTATGGTAACTTTTTAACTTGAACTCAATCATTCCCTCCATATCTAAGTCAGCAGTACCTACTTGGTTGCAGATCATCTTGAATCTAGCTCTTCATTCCTGTCTTAATGGTCCACCACTCGCTCCTTTTTGCCTTAAATTAGACCTCTTGTCATGAAGAGTGACATCAATGGTCACTTCCCAGCCTACTGGCACAGCAGTGTAGATTCTTAGGTGCAACTGTGATCCTTGGGACAGACTGACCCTACGCGGAACCTCCTTTCCGCACAGCTCTTTTGCAGACTTGTTTATAGTCCTGTGCCTTCTTTCAACTACGTAGGGTGCTGAGACTGTGCTTCCTATAGATAGTCAAGTGGTTGCACCCCTGGTACGAGGCTTCAATTTTCTTGCTAGCCGAGGTTGCGGGCACCCTTCAAATACCCTTATGTCCAGTGGTGTGCCACGCTCATCTTTATGTTGTACGCTCCCTTGTTCAGTAAGGTGCGGTTGCAGCCATGATAGTAGGGTCGCTACTCTTTCTAATGCAGTAGAAGGGCTGGCTAGCCTTGATCCCAGCATGCTTAGTTTTTCACAGCTTGGTTGCGTGACATTGGTGTTTAGTTCGCCGATTTCTTCGTCCATTGTCACACTTCTCTTCCTTAGCCATGCCCACTTGTCATCAAGTTCATGAAGTCTCATGATTCCTCTTCGAAGGTCTTCTTGCAACTGCCTAATTCCTTTACCTGGGTCCTTGCGTCCTATCCCTACTGTGGTCTGGGGCCTCTTCTCTGGCTTCCTAGTTTCCTTTCTTCTTGATACTGTTGCACTCTGATTTTTGCTTATGGTCCTATAGGCCCATCAAAATGATGGTACATGCAGGTCCCAATCCATTCATATTGCCTAGTAAACTTTCTCCATTATTCTCCGTAGCCTTATGAATGCTTCATCGCGAGGTATTTGTGGTGTGTGTCGCTTTTCCTGCTGTTGTGTCAGGTTGATCCTTAGCCTATGACGTGCTTGCCCAACACTCGTCTATACCCATTGACACAGGTGGCCGTGAAAATTGCTTTGCCCTGGCTGCCTAGCTTGCTTTGGACACCGGGGACTTCCAACTCGTAAGTGCATCCATCTCTTGCATTCATGCTAGTTCCCAATATTTTTCTGGTGTGTTTTCCACCATCGTGCCAGTGTCGCACCCAACGCCCATTCCATCGTACCATACCTCTGCTGTTTTGGTAGTAACCATTCGAATTTGTCTAGGAATTCATCCATGCCTATCTCCCCATTATATGTTGCCAGTTCCCTTGCTTCGGACCTCATGCACCGTAGTGATCTAACCATCATGTTACAACTTAGCTTTGTTACTTAGTGCAACTTGTTCTTCCATCATTCTATTTCTTCGTCCGAATCTGAAGTACATGAACTATCACACTCCCATGAGATTCTTCCATCTTCAGTTAGGTTCACCTGATCCTAGTCTTGCACCATTATCTGGTAGATGCAATCTAGCTCATCGTCATTTTCATCCTCGTGCACAGGTTCTATGTAGCGTGCCCCTTCGACTGGATCAAGCGTAACTACTATGCGTAGGGAATTTTTCTCGAAAATCATTTTCCGCTTCTTCAGGTTGATGACTCCATTCATATCCGTGGCCTAGTCTATCCCTAACAGCGCAGGGTAAGGGTTACTATCATCCACAATCTCTATTACTTCAAAGTCAATCTTCATTCTCGTACCTTTGATATCCACTGTTACCCCTTGCAATCTTCCCATGGGCATGAGCTTTTGTTGGATTGCCATTCATAATTGAATAGGAGACCACTGTAACATGGACCTGCCCATGCATTCCCATGTCTGCTTTGGTAACACATTCATGTCCAAGCCGAGGTCTAGGGTGACCTGATCCATCTCATATTCACCAATTTGTGTCATCAATTGCATTTCCCTTCTAATGCACAAGGCATTCTTCCCCAACTTTTGAACTACACACGGTTCCCCTGACCCTGTGCACCTAGTGATCAACTCTTGGAGTCCTTTAACTACCTTATTGTCGTGTAGCAGCTTCATGCATGTCTCTGAAAAGGTAGTAAGCATAAAAGGATCCATTCCCAGCTCTGGTTGATCCTTACTACCTAATGTAGAGGCCTTCATGAAGCTCTTATTAGCTTCCATAAATGTGTCCTTTACGTGCTACAATTCAAACTTAGGTTCCTTTGTAGGAGCCTTGCGAACCCATGTATCGCCCTCGGGTTGCTTTCCCTTATCATCCCTTGTGGTAGCGCTGCTTCTAAGTACCATGTTCACATTAGGGTCTCCTTCGCACAATTTTAACCTCATAATTTGGATATTCTTTGTTGGAGGAGGCTGTAGTACTCCTTTCTCACACATTTGTGTGATCAACATTGGGCAATCTACTACTTCATGGTCAAATTGATAGAAATACGGACAACATGTTCTAGTTGGATTCATACAGTCATGCGCGTAGTGCCCAAGGCCTCCACAATTGTAGCAGATTAATTGTTCATGCCCTCGTCCGGGTCCCATTCCTCCTCATCCTCGTCTGCACCCTTGGAATCCACTGTGCACTATGGCTACAGTTGGATCTTGACCTCACACCTCGATGTGCATCCTGTAGGGAGGTGTTCGATTCATCAACAATTCATAGCTTCGACAGTTTCTCTCATCGTGGCCTACTGATCTACATAAGTTACAAAATAGCTGCTACAGAGTATGTGTATACTTTTGTAAAAGGTGTCAGTTGTCTATTGTGTGCTTTCCTCCCACTTGACAAATTGCACACCACAGTGCAGGTGTCACGCTTGGGCCAGCCTGTGCCTCTAGCCTCAATGGCATCGATCCTCCTCCCACCAAATAGTTTGTAAATACTGGGTAGTGATCCTTATCGTGACCCTGGCCTTTATATTTTATGCACCAGACTTCTTCGCGCACTTCCGGCTGGGATGCCCTATCTTGTTTCAAATTCTTCATCTCCAAGCATAGGTTCTGTTGTTGCATGTGGATTTGTTGGACTCCCAACCCCGGATCTTGTATCGGTGTTTCATGCAACCTCATTGCCATTTCTAATGCTTCTACCTGGGTTGAGATCTTCTGTTGTGATAGTGCCATCCTCAGGTGTGGTCTCAAAGATGCCACAAACCACGTGCGGTGCTGCGCATCTATCAGTGTCATATTAGCCTTGCAGATCATACTCCTCAACCTTTGATCCAGATCCCAGGGGGTTTCTCCTAGAAGCATCATGATCTCCTTAAATCCAGTGATCGATTGTGTTTCGGATTTCAGTTGGCTAAATTATTTATTCAACGTGATCTGGATCTCCGCTATTCCTTCATTTGGGTGATCATTTGAATGCTTGATATACCAAGTCAATGCGTGGTCCTGCAGTGCGCTTACAAATGTGGCCTTCTTCATGTTGTCATTCGTAACCCCATGTGCTTCCCATACTGCTCTTACTACAAACCAAAACTAATATGGATCTTCGTTCCCTACTCCTCTGAATACAGGTAGCTTGATCACGCTCGCCATGCTAAGCTGCTGGTTTGGTGGAGGTGGTGTGGGTGACAAACCCTCCTATTATTTGATCCAGCCAATGGTTTACGGCCCATGTAATCTTATCTTTAGATGCCTCTAGCTTGCGCACCAACTCTAGCATCCACACTATCGGTTGATCAAGATTGCACCTTCCGTGGCTATCTCTAGCCTCACGATCCAATCATAAAGCTCTGAAGAGAAATACGCAAAGAAGATCTCGTGGATATACGTATATACGTAGCAATCCAACCACCTCTTCTCAGATGTCTGTGGCGTTTTGTTTTCCTATAGCACGATCTCGTCAAGCTTCTGATCCAACCAATCTTCAATTTCCTTCTTTGTAGGGTTCCAATTTTCTAAGATCATACATCCCTTAGGCAAATCCCTGTTCCAGCAACGGAACCATTTGCTGGCTTATTGGGGCCTGACCCAGGTTCAGAGTGTTTTAGCCAAACAAATCCTGAAACTACCAGCCCTTTCAGCAATAGTCTGCAGAGCATGGACTGAGGTCTCACTCGAGGTAGTATGGGAGGGTGCTGGAACCAGGTTTCCACACTCTAGGGATGTCTTGATGAGGTCTGGAAAGTTAGCGAGCTGATTCTACGTGCTGCGCTACTTCCACGCAGTCGTCTGTTAAGTGCAACTACCTTCGCGTGGCTAGGATGACAAGAGCGAATGCTCTTTACCCTTTTTGTGCTTAGTATTATTGTAGATCTTGAATTAAATTAAGTAGGCCCAATACTTTCAGTTATCTTTTAAGATAAACAAACATGTGTAATCATAAACTATAAATAGATGCATAGACCAAAATATAGAAACAGACACACAATATTCCAAAACCAACTTATCTTTATTAATGCTTCTTCCAGTTACAATCCACTTCCTACCCTGCGCACACAACTGCAGGGGTCCGCGCACACAGCTGCGGACTCTACTAGGCCTTTGTGTACACAGCTAGAAAGCCTCTTCTACTACTACGGCTCGAAACTCAGACTTACAGACTTAGATCGAATATTACTTTCAGAAACCCATACACTTTCGATCTCAACAAAAGCTACCTTCTACACTTAGAGCCTCGCTCTATTTATACATTCCCATGGTCCGCGGACCATGGGTAGACTGACACATTCTAGATTAAATTACAATATTTTAGGGCAGACTACCCTTTGACTTGAGTCATTACAACTCATGCTCCGCGCACTTTACGGAGCCTTTACAATACCAATACCCAAAATTGTGGGCTTTAAGCCCCAAAACCGTTACATGGGGGATCTGCTACCTAGCAATGATTGAGGGCATCAATCTTGTGAAGCCAAATGTGGGGAGAAATGTTATTTTTTATCAAACAAGCTATACCACTTATGTCCACTAATGCCTCTCTCAGAGGATTTCTTGTTCCAACTATCCCAAAGAATGAATCCATCAATATGGGGGACCCTAGATTCATCATGCTCCCATGTTTCAACTAAAAGAATAATATCAATATCATTCGGGATATAACTTAACATAGGACCTATATGACATGGAAAATCATTACAGTTATAGAAGAGGATATAGAGTGTTCCTAATTCTTATTTATCTCTTTTATTTTGGACTCTATCTATCATAATAGCTTTCATATTTCCCATTTTCCTTAATTTCTTTCCTCCTTTACCTTTTGGACCTCTTTCCTTAGCTAAGATTGGTCTTCTAGGATAATATCTTCATTTATATAAATTCCCGGTGGTTTTAGACTTGGAGATTTACAAGGTATATCTAATTTGTGGTCATTGCAAATTACCTTAACATGGATTAGCCTATGCCTATGTTTAATCATCTTTCCCACTAGTTGTGCTTTCCTTAGATAAGTTGTTTGAATTTTTGAGTGAGTTTTTAGTTGTTCTTTTACTATTTCTAATGTGTCCTCATATTTTCGCTCTTTTACAGCAACACTTATAAAGCTCAGGGCTCTTTTGTGGCATTCATGATCTAGTTCAATTAATTTATTCATTTCCTCTTTTATGGGTTCAATATCTTGGTGATTCGTTGTGTTTCTTATGGTTGCATTATTATCTAGTTTTTCTTTAAATTTGTTAATATCGTCTCCCAAATTACAATTTTCTTAAACCACTTACTGTTTTCTGTGTTCCAAGTCTTGCATTCTATCTTTCATTCTTCAGATTTCAGTCTAGAATGTTTTCATTTTGTCTTCTAATGATTTGTAGTTATTGTTAGGCATTATAAATTATTTACATTTATGTTCTATTAGCATTGTAGACAATTCTTTCTTAGGATACATTTCCCTTTCTTCTCTTTATTGTTCTATAGATTCAATGTATTCATCAATATTCTCTAGGGTAATTTTTCTTGGCCTTCGTGGTAGAGGTAGGCTTAGAAATATGGAGAAGTAGTCATTTTTTAACAAATAAAACTTAGAAAGAAGAATATAGAAAAGAACTGATGCACCTAGAATGTTTAAACCAAGCAAACTCTCACCAAGATTACAAAGCCACACATAGACTGCCACTACCATCCACAATGAATCCTACAATTCATATA